>JAHBCN010003014.1:0-81340 GCA_019359885.1 Listronotus oregonensis | reverse complement strand
TTGTATTTTGGAAGTTATAATTATACCAGTTAAACAAACTAGTATGGCATTTATGACAAAACGTTATAAATATTAAAAAATCTTTTGGAATGTTCAAAATTTTTAGAATAAAATTTCGTAAAAATTTAGTTTTAATTTATATATTTTTTTATTTAAGTTCGTCTTGACAACGGTGGCCGACTTTCCACCGAAACTTAGATAAGTTTTTTGAGTTTTTTTTTAATTTTTAGGTTTAAAGCGATCTGCAACTTCATAGGGGTCAATGGGACTAAGCACACCCAGTTCGCT
The DNA here is from genome assembly GCA_019359885.1 of Listronotus oregonensis. Classification (NCBI taxonomy): domain Eukaryota; kingdom Metazoa; phylum Arthropoda; class Insecta; order Coleoptera; family Curculionidae; genus Listronotus; species Listronotus oregonensis. The sequence goes on along the minus strand of JAHBCN010003014.1, from coordinate 81,052 downwards.
AAACCCCGGGACCAGGACCGAAGTGGTCTAATTCTTTAGAAACTTTGGCGAGTTTCCCAAGGAGACCTTATTTAAACATCAATTGCGACAAAAAGAGAACATATTTACAATTCAATACTTCACCACTTCGCACCCATCATACTGCGGGACACTTTACAACGTGACACTTTATTGGGGCATTTACCATATGGAACACTTTTACTGAGGAAGAATCCGTTAAACTGTATAAAGCACAGTATCAACGCCCTTAATTTGGTATGGGTGTACCTCTCTCTCTATGGGGTAGTGGACTACCGGCTTCTTAAATTGTTTACTCCGGACTCCACGACTATCGGTACCGTTACCTATTTATACTCTTTTGTGTATTTTTAAATATCTTAATTGTTATCTTCAGGCCGTTGTAAAAAACGTGAGATCGTGACCCATTTTGTATAGATGACCGTGAAATGACAAATATCTGGACTTCTATACATATAATGGTAATCTCGACAAATTGATTTGATTCTATGCATATTGCGAAATTTTAGAAATTACAATTTTAATAATAATAAACTAAATACTATTTTTCCATAGTTTACAATATGCTTTACATATTATCAGGCACTTATTTACGTATAGCATAATGACTAGTGATTTCTTGCATTATATTTATATAACAAAAACCAAATCTAAAGAAAAATGTACAGACAAATTTCATATTTACACTGAACATTTACGTTAATTAAGGTGAACTGTTTACAAAATTGCAATTTCATTGCCGTCTTCTTATTTTGTTGTCATTAGCATGCGTGCTTGCTTTTACTTTGTCTTTCAGGTTTGATACTAAAGTTTTTAGTCTCTTTGTGTTCAGCTAAAATATTGCTAGGCCGTAGGCATTTTACGTAAAATCTGGTTGAAGATTTTCCTTATGCTAATGTTTCAGATATGGTTTTAACGGTTATAAACAAAGTTTTAGTAAAATAAATGACAATTAATTTTTTTCCTGCATTTTTACCCAAAAAAAATTTGATTTGATGTCAGATTTTTGTAAAAAAAAAACAATGCTTTTTGGACGCTATTAAAAATAAATCAATAAATAAGACTACCCATAAGGAAATACTAATTTTTGGTCATATTTTGTTTGTTTTAATTTAATTATTTGCATAAGTGTTTGTCGTGATTTTATAGGACAAAATACACAAAATGACTGTTTAGCATTTTTTTTTTCAGTATGAAAAAAGTCACAAATATGGCCCTGTTTAGTCCCCATGGGATGACTTTGTACTACCCAGGACCTGGATTAAACTATTATCAAAATACCTTTTTAAGTGTCCCTTATGTAGTTATAAAAATATATAGCCAACGTTTTTAATCTTTTTATTATTTTAAATTTGAAATTAAAACCTTTTTTCAGTGGCATAAGTGAATTTTAATATTATTCTAGTCGAGGCCTTAGTGAAATTAATAAATTTATATGCACACATGTATAAAACTATACATGTGCGCTTATTAAAGTGCACCGGAAAGCGCCATAAGCCATAATATTTACAAAATTACAATTTTATCCAGGCTTCTTGTTTTGTGTCTCAAATATGCAAACACATAAAATCGAACAAGAGCAAACAATCATTTTTTAGCCTTTGATCGTGAAGTGATAAATAAATAACTTGGTCCAAATATATTTCTAATTTTTAATTCGAACTTACTGGAAGATTTAAATTTACGAAAAATAAAAAAAACAATCGCAAAATGGTTGATAAACGCATTTACATTTTTTTTACATTTTACATTTTTACCATTGTATATTTTTTTATTAATGTTGATTTTTTAAATTTTTCCAAATTTATTTTTTTTCAGTAAGTTCGGAATAAGGTTAAGAAGTAAATTTGAAGCAGGTTTTAAATTTATTATTTTACGTTAAAGGGCCAAAAAATGACGGCTTTTTTTTGATTTTCTTTTTGCTTTTTTAGGACACCCTGTATGATAAAGATTTATTTTCTCATTGTAGTTCCTATTTTTTTTGGTATGATGGCCTTACAAACTGGTGTATTGGCCAAACTATTATTTTAACAAGCAGGATTTTTTTTATCCAATGACTTTTTTTCGAATCCTTTAATTTTTGGTTTATTTGTCCTCTTTTTACTGCATCCGCGGACATACTATATATATATATATATATATATATATATATATATATATATATATATATATATATATATATATATATATATATATATATATATATATATATATATATATATATATATATATATATAAAAAGTGGAAGGGTAGTCTTGACCGACTAGTTGAATACAAAGATTCTAAATTCTTGGGGATTCGGTCTAGGGCTGAAGTAAAACTCTTTTTTTACTAAACGCCGAGCTTTCGGAAATTTATTTTTTCCTTTTTCAAGGCTACAATATAAAGAAAAATTTTTTACAATCAAAAAATTAATCTACAAATGCAACTTATTGTTTTAAAACGATAAAAAAAAAATATATAGCAAAATATAACAATAAAACTTACGTGCAAAGTGAGTTTTCTTAAGGCTAGAGTCTTTATAAGAAACATAATCAATTTATTGTTTTACATCTTAGTGCTCATAATTTTTGAATTTAAATTTTTTTAACATTTATACATCCTGGTGTTTTCTAGAACATCTTGAAACATACTGTTAAGTTAATACATATCGAAATCAATAGCAGTAGTGGTATTATCAGGACAAAATTCCTTTGTAGGTTTTTTTCTTTTTTTTGTTATTTTGTCGAAAAAATATGTATAAAGTGTGCATGTTGGAAATTTTACAGAAAATTCTTTTAAAATTATTTAGGATTTTTTCTTTCTTTATATTTTATTATACAATAATTTAAAAAAGTAAGGATGGATACAAAAAAAAAATTATTTCTAAATTAATTATTGTTTTGTTTTAAGTTTTCTAATAGGCTAGAATAAATTATGCTTAGATCGTCAATATCTTTTCTTTTATTCATGCAACAACTATCCAGGAAAATCTCCACCATTTCTAAAAACTGTCTTTTGTTTTTGTTTTTTTCTGTATTAAGTACCTTTGCATTAGCAAAATCTATGTTATGATTGGTCATAAGGACATGTTCTGATAGGGTACATGTTTTTTTATTGAGTCTGCAATCGCTCTTATGTCTGGTAATGCGTTGCTGTAAAACAGTGGAAGTTTGTCCCATATAGTTACTGTTCAACATTCATTTATTTAAATCTCTATCTGTATCTTTTAGCCTGGAAAAAGTGTTTCCAATTTTTAAAATTTGTTTTCCACTTATTTTAAGGCCTGTAGGTTTAGTTAAAATTTTTGCTAATTTGTGAAAAGTTTCACCGCAATATGGTAGTGAAAAATAATAAGAGGGTTGATTCTCAGTTGATAAGGCAGTAATATTTCGAGAAATGTTAGTTGGTTGGTTATTATTGGATAAAACAGATGAGCTTTCTGGAGAAATAGCCAAACTGTGTTCATTGTTCTGAAGATTGTTAACTTCTATTGTTCATTGTTATTATTTAAATTATTAGTATTTATAGAATTATTTAAAAATTTATTAAGTAAGAATTTTGGATAGCCATTGTCTAATAAGATAGAGTAGAGCTTTTTATGTTTTTATTAATATATGATGGATGACAAATTTTTTGTATTCTGTTTTTTAATGCTAGAATAAGATTGATTTTCATTTTTTTGTGTGGTATGAATGATAATTCATATATTACCAGAGTATGTTGGTTTTTGATACCAGTCTACCTTTATTACATTGTTTTCTGTCCTTATTAGTTTAGTGTCTAAAAGGGGACACTGTTATTTGTTTCACGTTCTATAGTGAACTGAATTTTGTTGTTATAGCTGTTGAAAATGTTCAGTATTTCTTCAACGCCATTGGTAGGAACAGAAGTTACAATGTCGTCGACATATTTTTAAAAAGGCAGCTGGAAACTTAATTTTGGGATACATTCTTCTAGCAAGTCATCCATAACATATTGTGAGGCAATGGGTGAAATTGTAGCTCCATAGGCGTACCCAAGATTTGTTTATAAAATTGGTTATTAAATTTGCAAAGGTTGTGTCAAAAATCAGTTCTATTATCTCCAGAAATTGTTTTTGTGTTAAATTGGTATTATGTGATATTTGTGGCCAGTGTTTAATAATACTTTTTTTTATTAGAAAGTAGGGAATATTACTATATAGTGACACTACGTCCAGGCTAATTATTACATAATTTGGTGGTAACTGATAATTGTTTATAAATTCAGAAAACACAAAACTGTCTTTAGTAAAATAAATGTTATTATTGTCATATGATATTGTTAATATGTTAGTAGCAAATTCAGACAACTTACTATTAGGTGCATTAATTGATGAGATAATTGGTCTTAGTGGCACTGCAGTTTTATGTATTTTTGGTAACCCATAAAATTTTGGGGAAGTTTGATTGTATATCGTAAGTTGTTTGGATTGCTCTGGGGTTATTTTTTTAGCCTTAAAAAACCTTATAACTTAAACCTTAAAAAACTCTAAAAAAATGTTGATGACAACAAAACAAGAAGCCTGGATAAAATTGTAATTTTGTAAATATTATGGCTTATGGCGCTTTCCGGTGCACTTTAATAAGCGCACATGTATAGTTTTATACATGTGTGCATATAAATTTATTAATTTCACTAAGGCCTCGACTAGAATAATATTAAAATTCACTTATGCCACTGAAAAAAGGTTTTAATTTCAAATTTAAAATAAATAAAAGATTAAAAACGTTGGGTATATATTTTTATAACTACATAAGGGACACTTAAAAAGGTATTTTGATAATAGTTTAATCCAGGTCCTGGGTACAAAGTCATCCCATGGGGACTAAACAGGGCCATATTTGTGACTTTTTTCATACTGAAAAAAAAATGCTAAACAGTCATTTTGTGTATTTTGTCCTATAAAATCCCGACAAACACTTATGCAAATAATTAAATTAAAACAAACAAAATATGACCAAAAATTAGTATTTTCTTATGGGTAGTCTTATTTATTGATTTATTTTTAATAGCGGACAAAAAGCATTGTTTTTTTTACAAAAATCTGACATCAAATCAAATTTTTTTTGGGTAAAAATGCAGGAAAAAAATTAATTGTCATTTATTTTACTAAAACTTTGTTTATAACCGTTAAAACCATATCTGAAACATTAGCATAAGGAAAATCTTCAACCAGATTTTACGTAAAATGCCTACGGCCTATCAATATTTTAACTGAACACAAAGAGACTAAAAACTTTAGTATCAAACCTGAAAAACAAAGTAAAAGCAAGCACGCATGCTAATGACAACAAAATAAGAAGACGGCAATGAAATTGCAATTTTGTAAACAGTTCACCTTAATTAACGTAAATGTTCAGTGTAAATATGAAATTTGTCTGTACATTTTTCTTTAGATTTGGTTTTTGTTATATAAATATAATGCAAGAAATCACTAGTCATTATGCTATACGTAAATAAGTGCCTGATAATATGTAAAGCATATTGTAAACTATGGAAAAATAGTATTTAGTTTATTATTATTAAAATTGTTATTTCTAAAATTTCGCAATATGCATAGAATCAAATCAATTTGTCGAGATTACCATTATATGTATAGAAGTCCAGATATTTGTCATTTCACGGTCATCTATACAAAATGGGTCACGATCTCACGTTTTTTACAACGGCCTGAAGATAACAATTAAGATATTTAAAAATACACAAAAGAGTATAAATAGGTAACGGTACCGATAGTCGTGGAGTCCGGAGTAAACAATTTAAGAAGCCGGTAGTCCACTACCCCATAGAGAGAGCGGTACACCCATACCAAATTAAGGGCGTTGATACTGTGCTTTATACTGGGTGTATAAGTATTCTTAGCATTCTACAGTTTAACGGATTCTTCCTCAGTAAAAGTGTTCCATATGGTAAATGCCCCAATAAAGTGTCACGTTGTAAAGTGTCCCGCAGTATGATGGGTGCGAAGTGGTGAAGTATTGAATTGTAAATATGTTCTATACTTTTGTCGCGAATTGATGTTTAAATAAGGTCTCCTTGGGAAACTCGCCTAAAAAGTTTCTAAAGAATTAGACCACTTCGGTCCTGGTCCCGGGGTTTAGCGAACTGGGTGTGCTTAGTCCCATTGACCCCTATGAAGTTGCAGATCGCTTTAAACCTAAAAATTAAAAAAAAACTCAAAAAACTTATCTAAGTTTCGGTGGAAAGTCGGCCACCGTTGTCAAGACGAACTTAAATAAAAAAATATATAAATTAAAACTAAATTTTTACGAAATTTTATTCTAAAAATTTTGAACATTCCAAAAGATTTTTTAATATTTATAACGTTTTGTCATAAATGCCATACTAGTTTGTTTAACTGGTATAATTATAACTTCCAAAAATACAAAAGAGGATGTTGTGTTAATTGATTTTAATTTTATCTAAAATTATTTTAGTATCAAGCATAGGTAACCAAGTATAATTTAAATGAACAGATATTAATACTAGACATTTATCTTTATTTAATAATATAAAAGCACTTTCTTTTATTTTTGTTATTTGTAGAATTTCACAAATCAAAAATCGGTCAAGACATATTTGATAACAACAATAATAAACTGGTATGTTTCTAGTATTTTAGCAAAAAAAAAATTGTTCAGTAATACGTATAATAAAAGAAAGTGTTTTAATATTACTAAATAAAGATACATGTATAGCATCAATATCTGTAAATTTAAATAAAACATGGTTAGCTAGGCCCCTTTTTGTCTTTTTAAATATTATAAATATATCAGTCAAATTAACTAATATATTATTTATGACAAACCGTTATAAATACTAAAAAAGCTCTTAGAATTTTCCAAATTTTTAAACTAAAATTTCTTTAAAATTTAATTTTAATATTTTGTTTTTCATTTAAGTTCATCTTGACAACGGTGGCCGACATACCACTTATGGATACATAAAAAATAATAAAGGGAAGTAAAACATACATGCATTTAGTTTTTTGCTAAAACCTTTTTTAAAGTCCAGTGAGCACAAAGAAAGAGATCTGACCTTTTCAAAACCAAAGTTGATACATCTAACATAAGGGAAATTTTCCGCAAAACTTGAAGCAGAGCGCCTAAGGCCTAACAAGATTTTAGCAAAACACAGAGAGACTTAAAACTTTAATAACAAAGCTGAAAAACAAAGTAAAAGCTGGCGCGCTAGCTGATGACAACAAAACAAGAAGTCTGGAATGAAATTGCAATTTCGTCAGGACGCTCTCTGGTTCACTTTAATTAACGCACATGTTCAGTGTAAATATGGAATACGTGTGTACATATTCATTTAATTTTGCTTTTTGTTGCCAAAATATCATACAAGTAATTACTCGTCATTGTCAAATATACTTAGTTGAAGCAAAATACATTTGGGTATTGCGAGTAACGTAGAAACAGTCTTTTTTTTAATAATTTTCAGTTTCACGTGAATATAATATTTTTTTAGTAGTGTCTAATAATAACCCACGGTTTCAATGGGTGATTTACCCTGATGCACCCAATTTCTGGTAAATAAATAAAAATATATATATATATATATATATATATATATATATATATATATATATATATATATATATATATATATATATATATATATATATATATATATATTTATATATATATATATATATATATATATATATATATATATATATATATATATATATATATTTATATATATATATATATATATATATATATATATATATATATATATATATATATATATATATATATATATATATATATATATATATATATATATATATATATATAAAAAATCATGTACGCTGTATAAAAAACAATTTTTACAATAATGTTTAATAAATAATTAAATGTATTTGTACTGAGGACAAAAATAGCAAATTCCAGTCTATAATTTTTTTACTGTAAAAGTTAATAAAAGTTTTTGTTAATTCTTTTAAAATGGTTAAACTATATTACCCTTAAATAAACTAACAGTTTAAATTTTTAACTTTTGTAAGTTATAGTAACACATATACTACTGATTTAAGCTAAAAGATAGATTAAAAAAAGAATAAGCAAAATTTTATTTTTATAACAAATGTTTAAATTGCCTACCGTTTTGTCTAATGAAAGCTTTACACCATTTTCCTACTGAATTCATAGCATTGGATATGTTAACTGTCTTAATACTTAAAATGGTGATATAACGTCTTCACGAAGCTCTTCAATATTCTGATGGCTTCTTCAACATATTTTATTAACTAAAAACTTCCATATAGAAAAGTCTAATGGAGCTAGGTCGGGTTAACGGGGAATCCACCGATCGAATTCAAAAGTTCTAATCCATTTTTTTCGAAAATTGGTATTTAAAAAGTCTCTTGCTATAATGGCATTGTGCGCCAGATATCCATTGTGTTAAAAATAGGTTTTAATAATCTAGCTAGGTGTTTATTATCAAATAATTCTTCCAGCTTTCTGCATTTAAATTATTTTCAAATATCAATACATAAAAAAACACACATGTAATTCAATTGTTTGTTATTGGTTTTCCAAAGCCTGTGTAGCATGTGTAAAGGAGGTAATTTTTATTTTGCGTCCTCTTTAAAATATTTTTAATTTAGTTTGCTTATATACTAAAAAATATATTATTTTGTTATTATTAAATATCAAAAAAGGGTTTAATTTATATTATCGTAATTTAAAAGAAAATATTTTTACAATTTTCCCCCGTCTCTCTTTATTAGCAAAGCGCTTGCTAAGTAACCCACGATTGAGGGTTCCGATCCTACTTAAGAAAAAGTTTTCTTAAAGGATAAACACCGTCTTTGGCGAATCATAAGTCCTTAAATAATAAAGTTTTATTTGATATATTTAAAACCGCCTCCGGTAAAGTGTCCTTTACACTTTTTTTACAATCATTTTATCTGCCACCTATTTTTCTTGTTAACAAAAAGTTATTTTAATCCTTAACACCAAATTGCCAATACCGAAAAGGGTAAAGCACTTGATTTTTTGCAACTTTAGAAACTGAAAACCATCGGAAAAGTCTCTAAAAGCTGAAAAACTCGGAAAAGCTCTTTGAGGGTACTTTAGATCGGTTGTTATGATTTGCATGTGCAAAATGCAAATTCGCTGCTCTATGTAAAGGGAGTAAAAATTTAGAAAAAAAAGTGGTTTAAATAATCGCGCAAAGTGATATACGGGTGTGGATTGACAAATATAAAGTAGTAAATGGCTGTTATAGGTAACAAACTTTATTCGTCATTATTTAGTGGTTGGTAACGCTCTTTTTTGCTTTAAATGCAATCAATGTTTTTTCTTTGCCATTATTATCAATTTCCTTATAAACGCCTAATAATCCTATAATACCTAACTTAGCCATGTACACTAAAATTGTTAAAACACCTATTTGTATAGAGTATAGTTTATTAATTTAATGCTTACATGTACAGCGTACAATAGCTTATAATTGATTATTATCAACTATAAGCTACAAAATTAGGTTTAATAATACCTTAAAACCCTCGATTTCTTATACACTTATTGACAGGTCTGCATATTAATCTGATGAGGTGGTTTATATCATCTTAGTGTATCTTATTCAACCCTACCTCTGTCTAAGTGATGCCACAGTCTTAGGGGCGTCCTTCAGGTTTATCAAGTTGCGACCTAGGAAGTCCCCCACATATTTGATGGGAGAGAAATCAGACCATCTTGGAAGTCATGGTCAGCAGTTAATGTGGTGTTGATCCATGAAGTCTACAGTTACTCTGATCGCATGTGTCCTAGCTTTGTCTTATTAAAAAAAAATGTTTTTCGACTGTCTCAAGATATGGAAGGATATGTATTTCCATTATTCTTGAATTTATTGAAAGACCATCATGTTACATCTAATGAAGACAAAAGGTGTCCTCAATAATACTTATACCTTGGATTTTGACATAATTTTTGTAGTAAACTCTATGCGAGTTTACATTTTGAAGCTGATAATAAAGCATTGAATATTCCTACATATTAGTAAATTTCGTTTTTTAGATTTAAGTTGGCTGCCTTAAGAATTCAGGACCGTACTAAAGGGAGTTTTAAAATTTTAATATCTTAAAAAATGTGTTGTATATATTACAATGACTAAATGTATCAGTACTTTTTTTGTGCTATCCATATGTTTGTATAAAGTGTGAAAGCTTGCTGTTTGACCATAATATTTTATTGAAAGTTATCATTTTTAAGCAAAAAATACAAAGCTCCGTTTCTGCTACATTAAAAAGAAATATTTAAAAGGAATTTAAGAAATCAAATGCAATTCTATATTTCATAGCGTTACTCACATGAGAACGAGCCTATATAGTGTAGATTAACAGTTATTAATATATGTTTCTTTATATTCGCGGCAAAATTTACAATTTATTTCAGAAAAAGTTAATTTTGATAAAACAATAATAATTATCATGTATTTATTAACAGTATTAATAACTATTACAATATAATATGCTTATATACTATAAAATATATTTATTAGTATATAGTTTTGATATGCGCTAAATCAAACACCACAAAACCTTTTTTATACCAGAATTTTTAACGGGAATTTTGCGGTCTGCTAACCATTTCCCATTTTCTTTCCAGCCACTATTTGACCAGTTTTCCAACAAGCTAATATGGTGGCAAAATTTAATATTCCAAACCCAGAAGCTAAGCTGTTATCCCGGTTTTAAAAATATATTTATTATTTTTATTAAAAAACTGATGAGTAACTCATCCACGAAGTTGCCTTATGTAGATGAATCAACTTTCTTCGTTAATTACAAAATATATAATTATAAAATTTTTATTAATAGTCCACACCCAAAAATAAAAACACAGCACAAAATGTATTAAACGTTCAACTCACTTATTACTTTAAAAATTAAAATGACATACAAAAAAAAACTTCATTAAAATGTTGAAAAGCTGCAAATCCATTACTGGGTGACTAACGTCAGCTAGCTAATTCTACGCTGATTCTAGCCACTTTTGTTTCTTTAAATAGCCCGACTTAGGTGAGCCAACTTAAAAATGTAATTTTGCACAAACTTTACGAGAGAAAGAGAAATAATATAGGCCTGCGTTTTAAATACTAGAAAGCCTTATATTTTGTTAACTTCTGGGCAGGTTTAATTGCATTTATTTACTGTGCTAATGCTCTAGTAAGTAGTGATTTAAATATTAATCTCAAATTTATATATGATTTCCTATACATTTTGTAACTTAATACTTTTGAAAAAATGGAGGATTATTAACATTATTAAATAATAATGCATACAAAGTAAATGCTAATTTCTTGCGTTATGAAAATTCAGTAAAAGTTGGTTGTGGAGCGACAACTTGTAGTTAATCACCTTGGGGTATTCTTCTTTTTCTTCCCTGGGAGCCGTCTTGATTCACTATCTGAGGCAAAGCAACCTCTTGGGCCTTTTTGCGCCTAATCTCCCGTTATCTTTTATACAAATCCTCCCATTAGTCTTGTTCCTTTTACAAGTCTGTATAACCCCGAGACTGGTTGATTAATATATTTCTGTGGGTTGCCCAAATAATGCCTGTCTTTTGTGATTCAACGCTTCACATTCGCACAGGATATGGTAGGCTGTTTCTTTCCCCTTGTCGCACATTCTGCAACTTGGATCACCATTGTATGAGCCTACCTTGTGTAGGTGTCCTCTTAGGTTATCGTGCCCTGTTAGCAATCCTGCTGTTATGCGAAGTCTTTTCCTACTTTGTCTGAGTAGTTCTTCCTTCGTTCTTTTAAATGGGCTTATAAAGCTTTTTCCATGTCTAATTCTACTAGGGTTTCCCCAATTAGCCTCGTGTTTATTTCGGATCCATTCTCTGGTTTGCCCCCGTGCTGTGGTTTTGCTCACTCTAAGAGCAGGTTCTGGTCCAAAGTATGGTGTGGATGATTTCTGTCTCGCTAGCTCATCCGCTTTTTCGTTGCCTTTTATTCCCGAATGTCCTTGTACCCACAAGAGAGTTACCCTGTTGCGATCTCCCAGGACATCCAATTCTTTTTGGCATTCCCATGTCAGCTTGGACGATACTTCGGGGTTTACTAGTTCCCCCAGTAATGCTTGGCTCTCTGTTATTATGCAGATCCGCTTGTTTTAATAAGCCCTCCTGTTATTTTCTTTTGCACAGTGAGGTAAAGCACCTTGGGGTCATTTCTACTTATTAATATCACACCAGGGTAATGTGATTTCTAAAAAAATGGGTGATTGTCATAACAACATTCCAAAATGCAAGATTTCATTAGAGTAAAATAAACGGTCGTAAAATTTTCTTAATAATCATTTCGCATAATATATACAAAAACAAATAAATTTAAAAGCCGAATTATTATTTAAAAAGAAACTGTTATATTTCAGCGCTTAGTTTACTGTTGATATAACATTTTTGTATTTAATGATTGGAATTTAAATTGGGTAAATAAATTGACGAAAAAGAAAGTGCATTTTCTGAAATAGACTGCGTCTCCCAGACATATCATTAGATGCCATTTCTCTGGCTTACAGGGCGTTAGATTTGGCTTACTCTTTTACGATGGCACATTTAGTTTTATTGAATGCGATTAGCCCAGTTTTATGGTGACACTTGTATGAAATGTCCTGAAGCCATTTTATTGTCTTTCCGAATTTAATTTGCTCCGGTTTAATGTAGTTCTTTTATTACTTGAAGAAATGATCTCGTATAGTTTATCGATTTTCCTATTTTATTGTGCGGGTTTTTCTTTTGATAAAGTATTTTTGGTTTTAAATCGCAGTAAATAACCAATATTCTGTTTTCATTAACCTTCAAGTAACAACTTTTTCAGGTTATTAATTTGTCGGTATTATTTATCTTGCCTTTAATAACGTAAGACCTTGTTATTAAAGGCAAAACCTTGGTTTTATCAATAAATTGACCATAATTTTAAAAAAAATCTGTCTACATTTTAAATAGAGCTCTCTGATTTAAAACTGGCACTGAATAAACCAAGGTTAAAAAACTCCATTTAGATTCAGGTTTTATATTTGCATATTTCTAAATATACCTAAATATCTTTTAGCCCCAAATGGGTATGGATATTTATGCGCCTCAAATAATACCCAAAATCGCTCCCTCTTTCCCTAAAAATCCTTGTAAGGGTTATTAGGAATTGCTTTTGCAAAACAAAATTTAAAGAAATAGGGTTTTTTGCCAAAACTTATAATATTTTTACGAATATCTAGCTTGTACTTTATTTTGAACTAAATTATAAAAAATATAACATGTTTAACAATAAACCAAACCATAACCAACATAAATGCCAAAAATGACTTGAGGTACTTTATTTCTGCTAAGCACCCTGAAGCTCTAAATTAATCTGTACAGTTTTCCCTTGTGGCGCAATTCTTAGGTCTGGTCATGCTTTTAAGCGAAAAAAAGTTTATCAACATTAACAGGTGGGGAAGGGCTAAAAACGGCCCCTCAAGGCCCGAAAAATGGGTAGTCTACAAAAATTATCCTTATAATATTTTTTAACGATAGTTTTCAAGATGACGGTACCCAAAAGTCCCCTCATTTTAGCTACCGCTCTACCGCTAGAATGCCGCTATCTTCATGGATTAATTCACTTATAAGCGGGCGGATGAATTGTTCCATTACTCGGGCAATAATGTACATTTTTTAATCATTCAAAGTTTATCGGAATGGGAAAACCCGTACCTATTATTGCATATGAGTTTGGGTCCATTCTGAATTTTCTAGAATATTAAAAGCAGTCAAAGTTTTTTTTGACAATATTTTGAAAGTATTTCATTAATTTATTGATATTTTTTGAAAAAATGGTTTATTATTAACATTTCTTTTTAATAATGAGACCTTAGCAAGTGTTTAATAACCCCAAAAAATTTCTTTTACCATCTTTCTTCCGTTTTGATAAAAAATTGTTTTGCCCATCTGCATTTTTTAGTAAGAAACTACTTCTATCACATCTATCCAGTGTGGAATATTATGGATTTTTCGATGGCCGTTTTTGCAAAAAATATTGGTATTGCGAAAAATATTGGTGTTCAGAGGTGATCTTCATTTTTTGTCTGAAGAACAATTCTCTAATTCGCATATTTTGGAAGATATTCGCGAGAAACTTATTTTTGGGACTTTGGGGGGGCATTTTCAGCGGGTTCCCACCTCTAAATCGTGATTAACTTTTTCTCGCTCGAAAGCATCCGCGAAGACCTAAGAATTGCTCCACAAATTAAAACTGTACAGATTTATTTACAACTTTGGGTACTTTTAAGTCTTCAGTTATTGGACTATTTTTTACGAATATCTAGCTTGTACGTCACTTTGAACCTAACTGTAAAAAATATGACACGTTTAACAAAATAGCTAAACCATAATCAACATAAATGCCAAAAATGACTTGGGGCACTTCATTTCTGCTAAGCACCCTAAATTTTGTTCAAAAACTTATACAACAACGGTTAAAAGAGTCACTTTTTATACATTGCTGCAAATAAAAACCCTAAGTAGCGTATAACCATAAACAAACCTATTTTCAAAGTTCTCTTTTGTCTTTATATAAATTTACTGGACACAAAAAATACGTATTTCGACTCAAAAAACTTTCCTGACGCTCTCGCTTTATGAAAAATTCAACAGACAAAATCTGATTACGCAGCAATCACACATAATCATCAAAGCCATCAAAAATGATGTCGCCTCGCCGGAAAAATCTTTCATTTAGCTGCGGAAGCGTTCATTTGTCCAATTTTTTTATATTCTAGCCTCGACATACGTTATCCGTCAAAGGGAATGCCGATCGGGATGCGAAATGACTGATTATGTGCTGTCGGTGACGACAAGTTTAAGCTCCGGTTGATGGTTGCCTCGGGATTTATAAAAGTTATCTCGTCCTGACAGGATGTCTATAATCTAGGTGGTTTATGGAACCGTATATAACTAATATAAAAAAAAACGAATTAAAGTAATCACAAAATTTACAAAAGAATCATTATAACTTACTCATTAAGTTACTTTAAATTAAGGTTTTAAATTACCTCACATAAATATTCAGGAGTATAATACTTGTTTACTTCTTGGAAAAGGTATGACAGATGAATGGTAAGTCAAGCAAAATAAATTAAAGAAAATTTGTATAAAAATTGTCTTCTTGTTAAACTTTGTACGTAATTTAAACGAGTTTTGGCGCATATGATGTTCTATTTTTTATCATATAACATCTTAGGTCTTTGAATGGCTCTGATTTAAAGGAAGTTTTTTTTGTTGCATATTTTTTAAACTGTCACTTTTTTAGCTTTCACCAAATTCATTCTGGGGTACCATTCGTTTATTTTTTTCTTTCATAATAATGATCTTACTTTTTCGATGAAGGCTTTTCATAATTTTGCTGCTGTAAGTACCTTTCAATTATTTATTCACTTTGGTGAACCACTCTCTATTAGCCCTATTTATAGAATAAACCCAAGATAATACATAATTTTCTATTACAGTATTCTAAAATAATATATAAATTAGGGCATCAAAAATTGTGC
This sequence comes from Listronotus oregonensis, assembly GCA_019359885.1. Classification (NCBI taxonomy): domain Eukaryota; kingdom Metazoa; phylum Arthropoda; class Insecta; order Coleoptera; family Curculionidae; genus Listronotus; species Listronotus oregonensis. The sequence goes on along the minus strand of JAHBCN010003014.1, from coordinate 65,487 downwards.
CTTGTTTAAGCGCTGCAGTAATACAGAAAAAGGGATACCCAAATTTTTTGTGGCATAACTTTTCGTTATGATCTTATATGGCATAAACACATTAAATTAATAGCCGCAGCATCTGCCAAAAAACCCAAATTTTTCCTTGGAGATAAAGGATTTTTGTTTTTCGTTCCCAGTATGTACTCTTAATAGGCGTTTTTCATGATTTTTTTTATTAGCTTATTGCAAAGCCACATGAAAATAAAGGCCAAAAATATGTTTTCCCGATTTTTTGGCCTCCGGAAACGCCTTAAAAATCAATTTTATGTTTTAATTTTGTAGGCCCGTGACGTCACGGCCCTAAATTTTCTATTGGTGGAATTTCTGCTTATTTGTCAGCTTTTTGTTATTCGATACGCCTGTCATCAAATATCGATATGCGCAACATCTACAAAGTTGGCGTTTCCTGTCAATTGTCATATTGTCAATGTCAACCTGTATAACCTGTAACCTCTAATATTTATTAATAATTTCTAATTTGTAAATAGTGTGTGTTCTTTCCAAATATTCCAATTTATTACTATAGTTATTATTATCGCCAAACTTTCCTTGATATGAACCCTTTTTACGAGTAAATTTCCGTTATTTTATTCAAAATGAAAAAAGTGCATTGTTATTATTTGCGAAACCAGAAGCCGGCCGAGTTTAGGATCTTCAAAAATATTCTTTTCTCTTCAAAAACAAGACGATAGGAGAAAAGCCTGGTGTGCTGCTGTAGGTATTGAGAAAATGCCCAAAGGACATGCCTATTATTGTTGTGAAAACCATTTTGATGTAAGTTTTTATGTTTTATTCCAATTGAAACTATTTAGGTAGTCTGGCTGTGTTTTAGTGTAAAGTCTAAAAAGCATTTCGCATTTTAGCATTTCGTTAAAATCGATACGATTGTTGATATCGATAGTTCCTAAACAGACTTGGCATCTATGTTGAATTTGATTGGTTAGGGGAGTGGCGGGCTATTTAAATTACAATGGTAATTAAACCTTAAATAGAAAAGTAAGGGGTTTGTATTTTTCCGTGTTATTTAGCAGGTTTTGCTTAATTGTGTTTCTACTTTTAATTTTTACACACAACATTATCAATATCAATTGAGTGAAAATACCCTATTAAATTCTATTTACCAACCTCAGCTTGTGATTTTTCTAGAGATTCTTCTTGAAAACCGTCGACTATACGACTTTATACCAAGGGTACCTTTTTACGTAAAAATGTTCAAAGAAACATAGTTTATTAAAAAGATAGCAAAAATACACTCGGCGAAAAAAAATATGACCCTAAATAACTAACCACCTCTTTGCTTCCACGCCACTGGTTGCAATATGGGTCATCTGATATTTTCAAAAAGTGACCTCCAGTTACTCTAACTTATACGTAGAAGTTAATTCCTGTATTGTAAGTAGATCCTAATAAATTAAATAAAAATTACTTTTATGACACCATCTTTAAGGGTCTGTAGCTCCATCTGGAAGCATTTCCGGACCTATGTTAATATGAACTTTTTTTCATATCGTTTTATGTAGAATCGTACCTTAAATTTTTTCATCGTCATTTCCGGACACCCTGTATAATGCCTCTATTAAATAAAAATAAATCTGGAACGCAGCAACTGACTTGTGAAAAAGGTAAAAACCATTTAACAACAATCCCTCGATTTAAGTCGACCCAATAAGAATAAAGAGCGCCTTTAGGAAAATCTAAAGCCCGGTCAAACGGGCCCCAAAAGTCATGTAAACAAAGGTATGCCTAGATATTTAACCGTAGATTAGATGCTTAACTCTAGATTAGATTTTTTATTGCGATAGTGCTAACGTATACGTGCCGCCCAGCGTACTTTGGGTCGTACGAAACGCATTAGGAACATAAATGGAGCTAAAGGACACGTTAGGAGCGACAAGAGTGACATTTATGGATATGGTTATTTGCTAAAAATGACCTTTTACGGGCAGCTAAATTTATGAAAGTTGTATTAGTAGATTGTAGTAGTAGCTAGCTACCCATCAGGAAAATATTTTTTTCACAGTGTTCGTTTTTAAACCGTAATTTGTTTTAAGGGAAAATTCAGAACTTGTCTTTAAAAATTTAAGGTTACTTATAGTCGTTATTAGCAAAAATTAATTTAAAAGTATTTTCACAAACCGCTTATGGTAGTTTACTCGTTAAACGGATTTTTTTTTTTAAATTAAATAAAATTGAAATATAGGACAAATAGAAGTGTCTTCTATCTAATAAAAAAACGATTTTTTTTTATCGTCTGTGAAACGAGATTATAAATAAATTATGCATAATTAACATTGTCCAAATCTGTCATGTATAAAAGCTATATAAACCATATTTTTTAAAAAGTAATGCAATATAAATCACAATAAAAGAAAAGAACCCCAAATATTTTTGACCGTTTTGTTAAAAAGATATTGACTTTTAAAACTTTACTAGGTCTGTTTGTTATTAAGAAATATTGTCTTTTTTTTTTAAAGTGATCGCCCTTATAAGGTGTGTTTTAGGACTAGGTGGGTCCAAAAAGTATAAAATAGTGTAAAATATCGCTGAAAAACGAACATGTGTTGTGTACATTCTCCTACAAAAATAATATTTTTAAGTATTGAGAACATTTAAGCTTTTGGTAAAGCGTATTCGATCTTATTTGGAACAGCGCGATATTTGGGGTCCATTTAAAATACTGCATCACGAATTAAACTAAAATAGGAAAAAATATAATGATCCGTACTGGTACTAGTCCCGGACCATTTAACAATCAATTCTTAGACAGAGATAGGCGGGTTCGGCGCGGATGGCTATAAAAGTGATAATGATAAAAAATGTTCATCCTAATATTGGTTTGAGTTGTAAAAGTTCCGGGCTTTACTTACTATTGGCAAGGTGCAAAGTATATGGTGGGGACAGCTGAATCGATTGCGCGCTTGCTGTGGTCAAATTTTTCGATAAATCATGCTTGATTCAAATGTAAACTATTAGATAAAAATAATAAAAATGGTGCATAATAGTTTTTATGTGCTTAAATGTCAGAATACTGACAGAAATAGTTACTGCAAATTTTATACATTTTCAACTGCTAGTTGGAAATTAAAAAAAGGTCAAAATGGATAAATGCAATTAAAGGAAAAAGTAAGTAGCCGAATGACGTTCGGGGTTCGAGGTTGGGCAAACTTTCAAATTTGACGTAACAAGAAAAAAACTTATCGTTTCTTGCCGTGTACTGTTTGTTCCTGCCTTTTCCGGAAGTTTTTTAATGATTTGCGAGTTTTAAAAAGAAAAATATTATTTTATTAGACTAAATAGTGTCTGTGTAGTCTTATGTAATTGTAAATAGAGAAAATGGCAATAAAGCCTCAAGTAAGTAAAGTATATATTAGTGTTAAGTATATGAAAATGCCCTAGACTCGTAAGTTTGTCAGGTGATTTTTCACTTATTAGACCAAATGCCGATTTTTGTCTAAGGTTAATAAAAAAACTATGCATCAATTAAAAATAAATTATTATTTTTAAAAACCTGTTTAATATGCTACATTTTAAAATATATTTTTATTTTTAAACTGACATTTGTAATGTTATTTATACTGTCATTTGCATTGATTACACCGGATAAACTTATTCCCCAATAATAAGGTCCGAGTTCTTTTTTTATTACACTTTTTATACTTACTTTCTAAGCTTTAAATTTTTTTATTCACCATTGATATTGTACCTCACTTTTACAGTGCTGAACAGGTTTATATATATTAATTTAAGAAAAATAAATAAATATTATAAGTAATCTTACTTAAAATTTCTTACCTCTCCAATGGATTTAAAGCATGATTTAATGCAGCCGTCAGATGTCGTTGTCATCGCGCACGGTGCCAATAAAGGGCGATAATTTTATACGATTTTCGCGAGTGAACTACCTTAATATATTAAATCCTATTAAAAAATTTTACTTAAGTTATTGGGCCAGTTGAACCTATAAACTTGAAATCGAAACGGTCAAATGATCACTGCCTCGCATTGCTGATTACATAACCTTTTACGTGCAGTTAAAAAGCGACTTAAATTTTTATGGTGTTTCTTATTTCGAAATTATTATTTCTTCTATTTTGTATTAGTTGAGCTCAAAGTATGTTTTTTAGTCTAACTTGTGTGGCAGTAATTAAACATTGTAGCTTAAACCCTATAAATTGTTTTTAAAGAGGTTTTTTAAAAAATGGGTTCTGCCGCACGAAAGTATACACACTTAAAATAAGGTTAATACCTAAATAATTTGTTATGTTTGTTAGGTAGTTTATTTGCAATGAAATAAAAAATGCTCGAAAATAAATTAAAATGTTGGTTCTTTAATTTATAAGGACAATTTTTGTGCCTCGTCATTTATTAAATTATAATGAAACAATTTTTATTAGTTTTTAGGCGCAAAGTGTTATCGTGCTTAATCATTAATTTAAGTAAGTAGTGCATGCCTAATGACATGCATAAGCTTAAGGTCACCAAAGTGCCTGTATAAAAAATATTTCATTACAACCTCATTATACTTTAGGCTAGTTAACGATAACCTTATCAATCAGGTCTGCAAAAATATTATTTTAGTTTATAAAGGATAAGATATCCAAAACAATTGTTTTTAATTAAATCTTGCTTTTTCTTGCTATTTTAATTAATAAAAAGCACATCTGTGCGATATTTTCACGTAATTTATTATCAAATCAAACACTGTATTTTAAGGGCCAAGTTCCTATTCAAAAATCTTGTTAGATTAAGGTCTTTTTTGACTCGGCAAGTTTTTTACTGATTTGTCTGTATTAATGCTTGTTCTTTTTTCAATAATATAGACAGATTAGTAAGAAACTTGCCACGTCAAAAAAAATGGACTAATTTTTGCTTTGAAAACTTTAAGAATGCCAACATTTTTGGATAAGAACTTGGCCGTTATCTAACATAAATTTTTGGTATTACCTTTTTCTTTTTTCTGAATTCCGCGAATAAAATAATATCCTGCCCGTATTTTAAATTACCAGGCAATTATGACCTCAGAAACTCAGGTTTAAAATTCTAAATATACGATATTACCGCCCCTGTTTCGTGGCGTTCCGAGTAAAAATGTGCAGTTTACAAATTTTTTCCTTTACTTGTGTCCCTAAATCCTACTTACCTAACAAATTTCAATTTTCTACTCCCTTTGGAAGTGTCCCATAATTTTGATGGTCAATGAGTCAGTCAGTCAATGGTAAAATGGGCGAGTTTTAAAATCGAATATCTCAGAAACTACTTGACATAACTAGCATAATTTTTTCACTGTCAATTAGAATACTTATGTAAATTTACATTCCAAATCTCATACCTATACCTAAAACGGCAACGAAGTTATAATAGGACGGAAAAAACGCTGAAACCTTTCGTGTGGCGTTGTGTTAGTTATGTTAATTTAGCGGTTCTGTAGATTTTTTTCTTTACCTTTATTATTGATTTAAGAGATTTAGCGTCATTAAATTATATTACTCTAAGTTTGAGGCTAAAACTAGTGTTGGTTATTTTTTAACGTCCATGCATAAGTATATTTTTTCTAGTCTTTCAAATATTTTTGGCCTATAAAAAAGCATTTAATCAGTAATACGGATTAAATATACTAACACTAACCAGTAAGAAACCCACCGGTTGGTCAAAAGCTTTATCTTATTTTAGGCAAATAGTATCATTACTTTGCTATTTTTTCGGCCCTTTAATTATAAATATATTCGTTAATAAATTTTCTTTTTCTAGGTGAGAAATCTGTCCACCCATAATTAGTTTCCAGTCTAAGCCGTAAGTAACTAAGTTAAAGTTAGTTTTAAACTCTGTTCAGTAATTACTTACTACAAGATGTTTTGTGTTTTAGATATTTCAAATATCAATTTTCATCAAGTAACGGCGCACTCTACTCAATATATTATTATTGTTATTTTAACGAATAAGAAAAACATTTTTGCTTTTAAGAAGGTTATCTTGCATCAGACACTAGAAAATAGATGATACAAAACACAAAACTGTAAGGAAAGTTGTTGTAAAATACCGTTATATTCATATAATTGCTAAAAACATATGGTGGTCTACAAATATACAGCAAAAACTTGTGTCGCATCTTTTAAATTTTGTTGATATAATAGAGATACCATGAAGACTAAGCACACGTATCATTTTTTTATTTAAATCTGGGAATAGACGCTCAAACTCTTTCCAACCTTTAAAATATAGATATTTTTATAGTCTTGTTTGTAGTAATAAAACAATGTAAAAGCTTTATTACAATAATAGTTGTTATAACACGCAAATAATTTCTTTATCATGCAACTTATTTATAAGTCAAATATTTATTTTATCGCAAAATCAAAGGTTTTGGATAAATCCTAAGAGTATATTTAATTTAACCACACAATACAGGTTTGCACATTAATAAATACAATAAACCAAGAAACCTTTCAAGTTATTGCAAAAATAATTTATTTTAATAAAAACCAAACATTTCTTTATAAAAGACTCCATCGTGTAGCGTTGCGTTCAAACTAGTAATCCCCTTATAGACCATCACAATGATCTTATGCTTACAATAAGTTGATTCGGTCCTAGAAAAGGATCAAGTGGGACCGGCCTAAGCCTACATTGATCCAGAGGGCCGATTGCTGGCTGACTTAACGAAAACTAGGGCCACTAGTAATAATAGGTCATTTAAAAAGTATGTCGTTGGTGGGTGCGTTCGAAAATCACTGTTTTAATGATTTTTTAGTACACTTATATTTTAAATGTACTTTAATTTATTTATTATAAAACAAGTAATGTAGACAGGCCGTTTCTTAACTTTAGTGTACTTTTATAACAATTAAAAACTGAAATAGATGTCTTATATAATTTTCCCATTAAATCCGAAAATGATGATTGACAAAGAATTAAACAACGAGTAAAACTGTTAGGGCCATTTTAATATATTTTTAAATGGAATGCCTACCCTATTTTTTCTTCTCTTTCTACACTTTTAAATCGGGAAAATGTTTATCCGCCGTGTCATTAACATCTGACAAATTGATTTGGATACCTGTTTACCATTAAAGGTTTATCTGAATCTGAAAATGAGGAGGGTGATAGATATCATGGCACCTAGTCCTCAGTAGGCTTGTTGTGCTTCCTCCTAAAGGGGACTGCTCACTCAGTACGCTGCCCATCCTACCGATTTAAAGTACGTGACAACGTCGCCGAGGGGAATCTCCTTAATGTCGGCCAAGAAAAGCCAATACTCGCCCAGCATGGACCCTCTCTTGGACGAGGGTGCAGAGCAGTCACAAAGGATGTGCTCCACCTTCTTTTCTTCCTATTCACAACCTCTACACAAAGGTGTTTTCCTTTATACCCATTCTAAAGAGGTTCTTTCGTAATTGAAAATGTCCAGTAAGAAGGCCCGTGATTAGGCGAAGGTTTGCCCTAGGCATTGCCAAGTAATGTTTAGGTATATCTCTGTCAGATAATTCAGTAACTTCCTGAAAAAGTTATAGTTTACTGTTTCATCCCATCGTCTTGTAAACTGCAGTGTCTTTTGATTAGGTCCTTCATCGCAGACCCTGTTGATAGGTTCGGGTACAAAAGGTTCGGTTCCGGCAGCCTCTCTGGCCAACGAGTCAGCAATGTGGTTGCCTTTGGAGTGAGCGTGTCCTTTGGTCCAGTAGAGGGTGACCACACTTCTGCTGGAAGCATCCGCACGGTGACATTCTAGTACCAGACCCGAGGTGTAGCGTGGTTTCCTCAGGAAACGGAGACGAAAGGTAGTGTCATTCAGTACAAAATGAAGTTTTTTAAAATATGTTTTATTGCTAAACTAATATATATTAGGTAACAGGTACGACATAGAAAAAATTATAAATTACACTTAAAATCTCCAGAAACAAGACCGATGCCCCCGATATCCGTATCAATCTATCAGGTGTTAATGGCATCATGGACAAACATTTTCTCAATTTTACGTGCAGAAAATAAACGTTATTTTAGGGTAAAAGATAAACGAAGAATCGGATATTCTAACATAAAAAATATGGCATTCCAGTTAAAAAAATATCAAAAGGACATCTATTAGTTTTATTTGATGTCGTCTCTACAGTCCTCTTTAAATAAACCTGTACGGAAGATTATGTTTATTATTTAATAATATGTTACCTATTGTGTTAAATTGTTTTATGTATACCATATACATGTGGAAAGTTTAATTCATATATGTCTATTGACAATTAGCTCACGTAGAGTATTTGCCTAATCTGGGACGTTGCAGCTAGGTAGATAAAGTATAATTGAAAAGTTTTAAAAATGTTTAAATTAAAAATAAGCATCGAGTGTGTCTCTTAACTACCCAAAATTCACCTATTTTAATGTACTAAAGTATTCCACAACATTTAGCCCACATTTAACTATACCATGCTTTAAGTATCCTTACGTGGTAAATAGCGTAGTTTAAAGAAATATTTTTGGTACCAGCATTTTCCTGTTTATTATTTGGAAAAACCTAAAAAAAAATAACCATTATTCCTTTTAGAGTAAAAAACGTTAATCTAACTATAATTAAATTGCGATACGGTCAATAGGCCTTTAGTAAACAACCGAAAAACAAACAAAATGGTTTTTTGGTAAACCTTATTGGTGCATTTTTTGCAGAAAAAATCGGAAAAACCGCTAAAATTTACCATTTTTTGAAAAATTTATAACTTGAACCCTTTTAGAGTTGGAAAGCTAAACTTCCAGAAAATGATTGTTTATAATATATTGTTTTAACAGGCCGAAGGCGGACACTCTTCGTTAAGTAGTTGTCTTAAAATCGCTATTTAAATATTTTTCAGTGGTATATTGTAAAAAAAAAGTGCAAAAAATGTCTGAGCTTTTAAACTGTATATAATAGAAACCTCCAAAATATTTTTGGCAAACGATACATTTGAGACATATTTTTTACGAAAAGATGTAAAGTAATTTGTCTCTCACATATGCAGAATGTGATTAATAAGGGCAAAATGGCTCTAATGGCTACCAAAAGAGCTGTGGAGAAGAATTGGGGATTTCAGCCACGCATAGTACACTGGTTGTACACTGCTGTGGTAAGACCCATGATAACCTACGGTTCAACTATCTGGTGGCCAAAAATAGAACAGAGAAAAGCAGAGCTGGAGTTATCCAAACTCCAGCGACTAGCATGTCTCTGTATAACGGGAGCTATTAGAAGCACTCCAACTGCCGCCATGGAAACCCTACTAAGCCTCCCCCCTCTTGGTATAATTATTAAGGCGGAGGTGAGGATTGGGGCATACAGGCTGAAATGTAACGGCAACTGGTGCTCTGGGCCTGCCCTAGGATACACCAGAATAACGAGCAGTATCACAAACCCAATATTTGAGATGAGCAGTGATACAATGCCAAAACGGATAAATACACACAGACCATACAAAACCCAGCTTACCTGGGGCGGTAGTGAGCGATCTCCTGGTCAGTCTCGGAATTTGGTTTGGTATACCGATGGATTCAAGACTGACAATGGAGCCGGCGCAGGAATACATGGTATGACCCCAGGTTTAATGCTTATGCTTCCTGGGGAAATATGCCACTATTTTCCAGGCGGAAATATATGCCATTGAACTTTGTCTGCGAGAGAACTTGAGGAGGAGATATAAGGGCAGGGACATTACTATCTTCTCTGATAGTCAAGCGGCCATAAAAGCTTTGGCATCCCAACAAGTCAACTCAAGGTTGGTTTGGAACTGTCTGCAAAGCCTCCTAAACCTGGCTAACCACAACAAAGTTACACTTTCCTGGGTGCCAGGACACAGGGGAATACAGGGCAATGAAAATGCAGACTCCCTGGCCAGGCGAGGCTCCGCAGCAATGTTTGTGGGTCCTGAACCTGTTTTTGGAATACGGTGGATTCAAACACAACATCAGTCATACTGGAACCACATTCCAAGGCAAAATCACAGTAAATCAATGTTGGACTCACCATCGAAAGCATTGACAAGTGAACTACTAAAACTAAATAGGAATTAGATTAGAATAGTGACAGGATTAATAACCGGACACTGCACCCTAAGAAAGCATATGCACACTATGGGCATCTATAGAGAAGAACCCATTTGCAGACTATGTGACGAAGAGGAAGAGACAGCCTCTCACATCATATATGAGTGCCCTGCACTTACATACTGGAGAACAAATCAAAACCTCATGGTGGACACTAACCACCAGGAGGCTGTCTAAGGTGCCAAACCTTTTTAACTGAAACAAATACACAAGAGATACAACAAGCCCTGTAGGCTGCAGTGTCGAGGCGGACAAAACCTCAACTTGCGTATTTACTTTATCAATCAATCAATCAATCAATCAATTTGTCTCTACTTGTTTTTCACAAAATTGAGTTAAAAATAACACTAGTCTAACTAGACTAGAATAATAAAATTACTATGATATTTCTTCTACTTTCTTAATTGTTTGTTCTTCGTTGAGATTCAGCGCGCAACCCAGCTTACCGATTTTACAAAAAATTGTACGCGATAGTATACAGTATCTAGTACTACTTGTTACAGGATTTTTCTTGATAACTTTATCATTATCAAATAATGTATAGGTTTGTGTTAATTAATTATTTATTATCAAACACACTTAGGACTTAATTAAATAAATAACATTAAAAACATTCACTGCAACTAACGATAAAACCTTAAACTTGACTATACAACCAGTTTCTTTTAAACAAGTGACCGCAGGTTTAAAAATAATTCTAAGTTCATTCGTGCGAGTCATATGTTTGAATTTATTTACAAACTATCTTAAACTCAATATAGTTAGATGTACCATTTTACAGCATGAATAGTTTTTACCAGTAGATATAAAGTTCTTTACATTTTTGATTATTTATTAAATAGTTGAGAAAGCTTTTACTCCAAAAAATAAGACGTAGTTGCTTAGAATAATATACCTTTACCTCCTAAAACAAACAATATTTCTAATGTATATTATTAAACAAGAAATTTACATATAAAAATAAAAAAAAAATATAAAAAAATAGAATGTTAGCCATTAAAAAAAAACCATTAGCTACCGGTTGCGCGCCCAAGCTTTAGGTCGCCGCGCGCCATTAAGACGAGCGTGGGCATATTCAGATCAAAATTGCAGAATCTCAAAAAAGAAATAACGTAAAAATTTATTAGCAGCCGAGTTAGGAGCGGGTAAGCTCGGAAAACTCGATATTTTGCATTTTTGACATTTTTTATAATATCTCGAGTTTAGATCAATAAATCCAAATTTGTATTCCTTTTTATAAAAAACATAATCCATTTGGAAAAACCTTTATTATTAGGTTAGCTTTCGGGGTATAGCGTTTGAAGCAACAAAAATGTCAATACAAATTTTCCGACTACTTTTTGTGAAAAGCAGCCTAAATATTCGTATTTAGCAACTTAAAATACGTAAGAAACACCTATTAGCTTAAAACGACCTTAATCGGCCACAAAATCCCCTTTGGCGCCCGTACTATTAGTCTCCCAACACTCTGCCCCAGGAGCGAGATCGCGCGTTTAACGCAATATTCGAAGCCGTCTTTCACACTTTTCGCCAAAATTGTATAGAACTCGAATATATACAAGTTGTAGAACAAAATTTAAAGTTTAATAATCCGTTTACCAAGTTTAAATCTAACAATTACAGTAAATACACCCACTTGTCCAAAATATCACTGAAAATTATTTAAATTCCGATTTTAATGAAACCACTTGTCGGACAGCATCAGCCTTTAACCTGTTTAAACATTATATTGTTTGTTTTTAGATTTATTACAAAAGTTTTATTGACAATATCGCATTGAGGTAACTGGTAGTTTAATCAATTTCTAGTGTAAAATTGGGATAAACGTCAAAGAAAAATAATTATCCCAAAAAAACCTGATGGTTGTAGGTAAAATACTATACATAACTCGAGTGGTAAACGGTTTTAGCGCACTTAAGTGAATGCAAAACTCGCCTTTGGCTAGTTTTGCAAGCTTCACTTTGTGTGCGCTAAAAATCTACCTACCAGTCTTGTTATGTAATATACTATTATCTACAACCGTGCGGTAACTAAGGTTACAAACACTATTTTTACTGTGGTAACTGTCCTTTACCGCACTAGTGTGGTAACTGTTACTTTACCGCACTAGTGCGGTAAGATCATTTCTGCTGGGTATTTTCAAACATCGTTTATTTAAACATCTTTAACAATAATTACTCTTCATGTTAATAACCCAACATACAGATAATATATCCCAAAGTTATTCGTTATAGGCGAGTTGCTCACACTTCCTATATTTACGACTACCGATTGCAATGGTTTTTTTTGCGGTGGTATCATTTTGACAATGGCTGACACCGATCGAGGTAACTGGTAGTTTAATCAATTGCTAGTGTAAAATTGAGATAAACGTCGAAGAAAAATTATTATCACACAAAACCTGACCGTTGTAGATAAAATAGTTTACATAACTCGAGTGGTAAACGTTTTTAGCGCACTTAAGTGATTGCAAAACTCGCCTGCGGCTCGTTTTGCAAACTTTACTTTGCGTGCGCTAAAAACCTACTTACCACACTTGCTATGTAATATACCATTATTCTAATAGAAAAAATCGCTACTTTTGAAGTTTTTCCATATCAGAAAAAAGCTAACATATTTTTAGATTTTCTTTTTTTATGTTCTATGTACCACTTTCTAAAAGATAGTAAAATAGATAATGAAATGTTAGTTACTACAGCTTCTATTTTGCTCCGTACACTATTTTTCTTTTAAATAAAAATATCTGAAAAGTATTTTTAATAAATATAAAATATAATATTTTTTTATTTAATTCTTTTACATTTTATATAAATTTTAAGTAGTCTAAAATATTTACGATTTATTATTCTTAAGATACCCCGTTACATCGTCATATATTCACAACCGCTGAGATTTACCTGAAAATTATTCCAGAAATAATAAGAGCTGTAAAGTTCCGCGAGATTTAAAATTTTGCACCTCGGGCGACGTCTCTTACATGATTTATATTAGGGGTCGTATCTTATATTGTTCCAAAACAGCCATAATACCGAAACGTACCAAGCTACATAAAATAACGCCTTGAATATAAATTCGGGTGCGGTTTTGCTGGTGTAAAAATAGCAGCGCCTCGGTCTCAGAAATGATATTATGTTTTATTTTTTAGAGCGAAAAGAAGTGATAAAATATTAAAATTTAAATTTTAAAACTTCTGGACTTTTGCAAAGCCCTCCTGGTACTTTAGATAAGCTTAACATTGTTGTAAAATGTGTACCGTCTGAAGCTCAAAATATTTAGCAGATTATTAGTTTAACGAGTACTTAACCTACATACATGCAGGGTATTATGAAAAAGTTTATTATTTTACTTGGAATACATTTTATAAAGTTAAATTACTGTTTTTTTTGGGAAAATACTAGGATCTTTCTTTTAGTATTTTTAGCCGCGCTTTTTTTTATTAAAAAATTGTACAGTATGTCTTAAATTTAAGATATGACCTTTTCGATGTGGATTCTTTTAAATCAAAACTTAAGTTTTTTAAATACTTTTAACGCTTATAGCAAGTTATACAGGGTTCTCCATAATATACTACCCATTTAAATTACTCAGTAAAATTGTTAAAACTTAATAAAACTAACCTTTTATTACACTTAATTACAATTCACTCTTTGGGATTTACTATAATATTCGACTTATCCTAAGTTTTAAAAATTGATGCCTTTTAAGTAAGTGCCATTATCTTAAATGCACTTTTTAAAATTTGTAAAGAAATAATGAAGAAAAACCTGATCACCTGACTGGACATTAATATTTTAGATGTTTTCTGGATGACTTGCAAAAATGTATGACTTTAAATAGCCTCACAGAAAAAAAGTCTGGTGCAGTTAAGTCCGGGGACCTTAAAAGCCAGTTTAAATCCCCAAATAGTGAAATAAGTCGGCCATTAAACACTTTTCGCAGAACTCTTTTAGAGTTTTTAGCGGTATGTACTGTCGCTTCATCTTCTTCTATTAAGTTACTCTTTATGTTTTCACGCAAATAATCGTTGTTGAACTGAATGATCCATAAGAATTAAAACTAAACATTAAATTATGTGTTCAAACCTAATGATGCTTTATTAGAAAAATGACCTCTTACGAAAATCAATTTTTCCCAGTTTTGTGACAGGTGCCTACTTGATTAATAATATGTTGATTCAGATCCCAAAAGCCATAGAAGATAACAATATAAAAAAAAAACATAATGACTTATCTCATATAGAATTTATTTTACTATCAAAATAGGTACTCTATTATGGAGAACCCTGTACATTACTTCCCAATTAGAATTTTTTTCTGTGTCTTTTGCAAGGTATTAAATAACAAAATTTTACTTAAAAATTAATCCATATTTTATTCATATTGATTATGTTGTATGCGGAAAACTTGTAGTAAGGGGTTTTCGACCCTCTCAAATTGTTTCCGTGTGTTTAAATTTCGGAATAAAAAAAAAAATTACACACCCTGTATATTCACATTGCAAATTATAAAGTTTTTTTCATATCGCTCTTATTAGGGAGAAAGTTGTCAGGTTTGACAGCTGTGATCCTGTTACCATCGTTTATAATCTATTTATTTTTGGTTGAGAAAAACACCTAAAGAAAAATATATTGCATTGGGGCAAAACGTCAGTAACAGTAGTTAGGGGGCGTCCAATAATTACGTAAGTTGATTTTGGCAATTTTTCCGCCCTCTCTCCCCCTTGGTAAGATTTGGCTCTACTCCTTCCCCCTAATCCTACGTGAGATTTTTTAAAATGCGTATTTTTAGTGTAAATACGTTAATCCGTGCTCCGGATTTATTTAAAAACTTACTTTTCTTAATTACTTTTATTTAAGACTAGTATTTAAAACTACTAAGATGCAGTCTAGAATTAGTAAGAAAATATCATTGTGTATGATTAGCTTATCGTATTAGCTATATTTTAGTGCAGAAACATGTTTTACTTATTTAAACTAAGTTTTCTCGCAATTTTTCGGTGCCTCCCTCTGCCCCACGTAAGATAAGGTGTTATTTGGCTTGAATCTCCCCTCCCTTAAATACCTCACGTAATAGGCCTTTTCATCACAATTTTTTTCTGTGCGCATGCGTCAGTATCAGCCATTTTTTTCGTACTGTTTTTTGTAAACAAGCATGTTAAAAGGCCTGTAAACACATAATTAAAATAAAAAAATACTAAAGAAAGTATAGTTATTAAAGAAAAGAAATACGAAAATAAAGAAAAAAGTGCCTTAATTAGCAAACAGGTTTTTTTAATCGATTATTATAATGATATCAGTACGAAAAGGAACAAAGAAGCGGTGTTGTTATGAAGTAGGTAAGTGATACACGCTATAAATCATTTAAACACAATACAATTTAATCAATATAACAATTGTATATATGTGGTAGGCCTAATTAGAATAAAATTATAGATACTTTTTGTATAGTAAAGAAGTAATGATGCCTAACCTCTCAATCAGCTCACTTCTTTTTCCTTTTTAAAGACGTCCATGACAGCTACCTTTTTAATTGTGTACAAGTATGGGCTTCAACTGAATTATAAATCAGTGGAGCACCATCAACGATTTTTTCTAGTAAATGATTTAATTGGGGAGATAATACTGCGACTGCGCTTGCGCTTGTCACATGATGAAAAGGCCTATAAGCAGACGCCTCCTTATAAGAGAAAATGTATTTTATTGGTTCAAAAAGTCAGTAACTATGGTTACTTACTTGGTATCTTTCTCAATCAAAAATAAACAGATTATGGGATGCCGACATTAAACAATTTTCGCAATTACATTTTGCGTTATTGAGCAATGAGCCATAGATAAAGGATTACTATTATGGGAATAGATAGGAAACTTTTAACCTTATATTTGATCATTGCGGCCAACGCCACCTGGCGGGTTTAGGAAAAACCCCGACTAAAAAAGTGGCGGGTCCTTCAAAATTTTCGTTTTTATAATTTTTTCTTTAATTGAAATAAAAACAACAAAAAAAAACAATTGTCATTTTTTTATTTCATATATTTTTATCATTTATTCTATAATAATATTATGCAAAGATCAAAAGGTAAATTACAATTAGGTAATAAAATTCTAAGAATTAATTAAACCCACCCCTTTTCCGGCAAGAAGTACTAAGAAACAAAGTCGGAATTGCATCCTGTTTTAAGGTAGATTTATTTCTGGTTCCACCAACATACCGAGCTTCTGAACTAAAATAAATAGTACCTACAAATACGGTATGACTTTCGAACTTTTTCCATAGGCTTCACGCTTCACCATTAAGTCTTCTCGACTAATTGCATTAATCCAAATATCATACAGCTAAAATAAAATTTTACTTTTTGAGTTTTCCACTAAAACCCACAGTCAAGAAGAAAATTTTAGGTGGAAACGAAAATAAATTTGGGATAAACACTGGGCATTTTAGGCCAATCATTTTAACAAAAATTAAATATTTATTAGCACAGGCATGAATGCTAGGGTATTTTTTATTCACCCCTTGATCTTTGGAAAAATATGCATTTGAGCCTCCTTATTATAATTGTTACAGCCATTAACACAGCAGTTAAAAACCATGGCGAAGCAAATTCACAATTAATAAGAAAGTACATAATAAAACGCTGAAATTCAAATAAAAAACGAACACTAAACCCAATACAAATCTACAGTACTCAAAATTCAGAATCAAAAATGTTATCGAGTGACGCAACACGCATTTGAGATAATTTGCGAAGCTTTGTTGAGCCCTCTGGTAAGTTTAGGAAAACATAATTTTAACTGTTTTTAGTAAACTGTTACGGTAATTTAAGTTGTCACGGCATGGCAATATGCTGTTAGTTTAACTGGAGAAAGCATCGATTTAACATAAGCGTGGCATCATAAACGCACTCTCTAAAGTTCTGCCTAGCGATGAATAAACCTCTGTTCTCGAAAGAATAAAATCCACCAAAACAAGGGCAAATGGTTACTACAGATACTATTTTGTCATAAAGCGTGGCTGCCAAGTATTTTTCTGTTTCATTTACTTGATAGTATATTATGATTAAATTTTACTTAATTTATTCCTAAAATTACATCAAAATAAGCTCTACTATTGTATCTATTTGTTATTTTTATTGCTAGATAACTTTATTACTAGAAAGTATAACACAGAAAAGTAATGATATCAAAATACTATTTTCTTTTTGGACAGCTACTAATAAAGGCGCGACAACGTGAGAACACCGGATTTTTCTTAGAAGCGTACTTCCGCCACCTTCAGCTTCGCTCGACAGATGACACATTCAATATGGACTTTTAGTCTAAATGTTTTTTGTTGTTTGGGTAACTTTTGTGACAACTGTATACATTTCAGTTTTGCGTAAATACTTTTAGTACATTAAAATGGTAAAGCAGTTTAAAGTGTGTAAAGTGACGGATATGATTCCTGAATTATCATTTCTATCGCCAATAATAAACAGAACCATGTTGGGCGCAGCTCTCGATTGCGTTTATAAATGAAATGCTTTCTCTATCTATGATGTTAGCTCATTATTATTGAGTGTGACTTTTGAATATACAGGGTGTGTCATTGAAAAGTTTTTTTTTTATTTCGAAATATTGTCCCGCGGGGGCCGATTCGCGAGAGTCGAAAACTCCTTACTGCAAATTTTTAGCTTGCGTTAAAGAAACATTAATAATGTGAATAAAATAAAGTTTAGTTTTTAAGTAATATTTTGGTATTAAATAGCTTGCAAAGGAAAAAGATGAAAAATTTGATATTGGAGAGTTATGTGCCACTGGATATAGGCTTTAAAAATACTTAAAAAAAACTTGGGTTTTGATTTAGAAATATCATCGATAACATCATATCAAATTTGGGACATCCTTCATAAATATTTTTTAATGGAAAAAGGCGCGACTGAAAATACTAGCCTACTGATCAGACCATTTTTACAAAAATTAACTGACTGGTTTTTGAGTTATTCAATTTATTCCAAGTTAGAGACTTTCACTGTATGTGAATCCCAAGCTCAAGAATAGAAAATAAAATATAAAAATTCTTCTGCCCTCTATATTTTGTATAGAAGTTAGGAGAAGAGACTTGTATCTTACAGCAAACCCTTCTTGAAATATTGTTCCCATGTCTGGGAAGTGACTTTTACCTGAACACCAAGCTTTCTTGATCTTACTTTAAGAGGAACAATTGACTCTATTTATACAACACAGAAAAAATAATATGTGCTATATTGAAGAGTAATAATCTTGACTAAAAATAAGCTTTATATTCATATATCCGCAATAGTAACTAATCTTGTTTCAGAAAACATATAGACCTTTAATACACTTACGGCGTTGTTAAATTTAGCAATGGACTTAGCAATTGTTAAAAGTTAACAACGGTTTAGAATGTTTAACAAAACGTCATTGTCAGTGTTATTCAATGATTTTAGTAGGCAACCTGTCAAAATCTGACATTTTGTTAACCATTCTAAACCGTTGTCAACTTTTAACAATTGCTAAGTCCATTGCTAAATTTAGCAACGCAATCATCACTCGGCCGTTAAAATGTTTATTTTATTTAATTCTATATATCTAAACAAGTATCTTTATAAGTGACCAAATATTTATAATTAACATTTTAGAGAAAATTGTTATTATGCCTGGTTTTCAGAAACATTTGTTTCAAATTCAATATATTTTTTAGCGTTTTACTGACCAGGTATAACAATGTTTAATATTTATTTATTAATTTAATAAAATAATTATGTTACTAGTGTTAAAGTTGCTCTAAAGAAAATATTTGCTACTTAAATAGAATTTTCGTGTTAAAATATTAGGTAAAAATACTAAAGGTATTTGTTTTCAGTAAAAAATTATTACTTTGCACTCACCATAGATGAGGTTTTGTTGCTAAAAATGGTTTTAATATTAAAATATTTGCAATAATTTTTTTTTATAAAAAGTTAAAAAAATAAGTAATTGGTCACATTAAATGAATTAAAATCCAGTTGGGATTTATGGATGTAATTTAAACTGTAAACTGGTTAATTAAAAAAAGCCATTAAAGCAACCAAAAGTCCACAAGATTATAATCTGGCTTTATTACACTTATACAAACCGGTCGTTCGTTCAGAGATCCGCAACCGGATAACTTTATTACTTGTGTATTGTTTATTCCGCCGATGCTTTTGTTCATCTTTGCGGGGGCGAATTTTATGCTCAGTACCATCAGCAGTTGTTATAAGCTTATCGGACTACAAGGTTAAAAGAAAATTTGAATCTTTTTTCCCCTTTGAAGGTGTTATAGTCGTGATTAACAGAGAATATTGGGTTTTCCTGAAAACCCGAAATGATACAAAATAATAATTATATTTAAGAATTTAACTTATTAATTAGTTTAATTAAAAAAAATAAAATTGCGATAAAAAGCGATATGTAAAATACCGACACCAATTAGTAGGGGATATGTTTTTAATTTAGGGTAGTTTACTCGTAAAACGGCTTTTCTCAAGAATTACATAAAATTGAAAAATAGGGTTAATAAAAGTGTCTAATCACAAAAAAATTATCGTCTGTGAAACGAGATATTAACAATCAAATTGGGCATAATTAACATTGTCGATATCTGAATCAAATATCTCGAAAACGGTTCTTACTGTATTTTTTAAAAACTAATGCAATATAAATCAGAGTATTAGAAAATTTAAAAAAAAACTGATGTTTTTGTCCGTTTTGTTAAAAATGTATTGATTTTTGAAAGTTTACTGGGTCCGTTTGTTATTAAGAAATAGTGTGCACTATTTTATTCTTTTTTAACATAATCGCCCTAATGGAAGCTGTATTTTAAGACCAGCTGGGTCCAAAAAGTGTTAAATAGTGTAAAATATTACTCAATACAGGGTGTGTTAAACGAAGATATTGTAATGGGCGATTCCTTGTTTAAAATTATGAGGAAAAGTTTCAATAAACATGGGTCCGGAAATGCACAGTTTTCAAGATACAGGATGATTTTTTAAAAATATTAATTTTTTATTAATATTTTAAAAAATATTTGCTCGATTCTTTTGAAATTTGACAATATTATTTGTTGTATTAAGAGGCTAATTTGGCCCTAAATAGATTAAAATTATAAGGTCCAGTGGCGTCCCGGGGGCATCTTAGCGAACAAAATTTCCAAAAAAATGTACGCCACTGCCTTTTTGGCAACTTTAATATCTGTTGTTTGATTAAGCGCTTAAAAATACAACTTCTTCACCTCTTGTATTTTTTTCGTATCTTACTTCGATTTCGAGAAAAAAAATAAAAACAGTTTCATTGCATGCCACTGGACAAAATTGGTTTATTAATTTTTGCTAAAAAAATCACAGGTGCCTTGGAAACCAAAAAATCATTTTTGCATGGAGGTTTCACACTGACAAGCGGCAGTTCTTTTAGAAAATAATTGTTCACCTAATTTTTTTGGCGAAATTTCTCTAAAAAGTTTTTATCTCGGTTTTTGTGATGGAAAATTACACTTTTGAGGAAATGACAGACATGTATGTAATGTCTGCACGTGCTTACAGTAACTGTTATGCAGCGAGGCGCCTGTATGCAGAAGTGTTTCCCCAATAGCAACTTCCAGATAGTAAAACCTTTGAAAGCGTAGACCGTAAATTACGGGAAATAGGTAAATTTTCGTATTTTTTTTTTGTAATGTTTTTGACAATAATGTTATTTAGGAAATTTTGCCATTCCTACCAATGATTGAGGCCGGCCGAGGTCCGTAAGAACGCCTGAGTTTGAGGAGACAGTTTTACGTGCCGTGGAACAAAATCCTGATATAAGTACCAGGACTATAGCAGCTCGTACAGGGGATAATCATTTCAACAGCACTGTGTGGCAGGTTCTCTACGAACAAATTTTGTATCCGTATCATGTTCAATATGTGCAGGCATTACTACCAAGAGATTTTCTGCCCCGTCTGCAGTTTTGCCAAGGGTATTACGAAAAGGTTATTAATAACAGAAATTTTAATAAAACCGGACGAAGCTGAATTTCGGCGGGATGGTATTGTTAATTTTCATGTATGGAGTGAAGAAAATCTTTATGCTTACTTACAATGTCGTCACCAGTAACAATTTTCTTTATTTGTGTGGATGGGTATTGTTGGTGACAATTTAATTGGGCCCTTCTTTTTACCCTTAAGATTAAACGGCGAATCCTACTTAGAGTTTCTTCAACAAGAATTGCCCGTACTGCTGAAAGAAGTTCCTCTAGGGTATATTATAGGGTGCAAGGTTTCTTCCCATGATTTTCTGACGCGCTCAAGCAACACGCAAAATCCCCGCTTGGGCTTCCCTACTATTTTAAAAATTCTGAAGCCGCCACTGCTTGATCGTCTGGATATTACCCTAAATTTTTAACACAAAACAACAACAATCGTTTTTTTTTTGTAAATGAGTAAACCTGATTTATTTAACCAAATTTTTTCTTTCTTTTTTGTTTCCTCATTATGTCCACCAAATATTTGAAGTTTTTAGTTTTGTAACATCGATTTTTAAATTAGCTTAAAATAATTTTGTAGTGCCCTCCGTACAAACATTGGTTGTTTACGACTTATTAAAATACCCTGGTCTTTATGAATCTCGGGCGGCCTTTGTGACTCATTGCCACTGTCTTTTGTTTCCCGCAGTTCGTCCGGCCGTAGAAAAGATAGGATTGTTGCGGAAAGTTTCAACCTCCGCCTAAATAATGTTGGTCGTTTGTTTTTACTTTTCTTCGAAACAATACCGATGTTAGCAACTAAAAGAAAAGAAACTTTCATAAAAAGTTCTTTTATAGTTGCTCCTTGAAATAATGCCCTTTTATTTACCCAAAAATTATCGGTAATAATTTTTTGTTTTGTTTGGGGGTCTTATCGTGTGGATATTTTTATGAACTTAAATATTATTTCCGAAAATAAAAACAAAGTTTTCTATAATTTTAAATATGAATGGAGTTTTAAATAATCAACTTTTATTTTTCTTTTTATCAGTTCGTGTAGTTCCAATGGGCCTAAATAGTACGGATAAGCCACATGGCCATCACATAATTTAAAAGGACCTAAATGTCAAATATATCGCTATACATAATTGCGACATTGGTTTGTGTTTTAAATTTTATAAAAATCAAGCTTACTTGCTCTCTAAAATGACACCTGTTTTCTGTCAGAATTGATTTCTTAATGTGCAAAAATGGCCTTATTTGGCAAAAAATAAATACTTTTAAAAATATTGTTTTTAATGTAATTTTAAGTCCACGTACAATGTCTAAGTCACGTACGATAACCTTGATTTTTTAAACAATTTTTGGCAAATAAAAAAATTAACATCTACTTTATCTAACTCATTTTAACGTATTTATTAATATATAGTAAAACATTTACTTACTAATATTATTTTAATAAAAAAACATAACTTCATAATGTTTTTTTATTAAAATTATTTCTTCGGTTACGTAGTTTTTTGGAATTTGAAATTGGGACTAAAAAATTTAAACATAATTTGATGCAGAGTTAAAGTAACTTTACCACTTTTACAAATAAACACCATTTTTATGTTGTTTTAAATAGTAAACATGTCTGAAAACTCCATGGTGTGACCAATAAAAAAGCAAGAGTCACAGTTAGGTGGCAGTAGCTGCTATACCAAGTCGTAATGCATTGCGTATGTTTTAGGTTTAGCCGTTACTGCCACTGACCAGTAAAAGTAAATTTTCTAGTCCAGTAAGTAATATTTTCTAGTCCAAATTTTAATTTTTCCAAAAAACAAACTAATGAGGGCAAAATACTTATTAAAATACCATTTGGAAATAAGTTTTCTGCTAACGAATACGCTAATCTGGGTTAGATAAAAAAACAATTACTTTTTTGTTTAGTGTCTAAAAATAGTTGTGGTCCAAACTTTGTGCTTTATAAAATTATATTAGAAAATACTTTTTTTAAAAGTCTTTTTAAGTTTTTCAAAATAATGCCATTTTTGACACATTTAAAAAAGTCTCACTTTTGATATATAACAGGTGTCATTTTAACGAGCGAGTCTGCACGATTATCTATGATTTTAAAGTACAACCTAATGCCGAACTTAAATTCTATATAAATTTAATAATAAAAGCATTCTATAAGATGTTATCCCACATACTGTGGTAGTAAATAAAAATTAGAAACAAACAATTAAAATATCCTATCTAATTGCAGTTAAGCTTCATTAAACCATTTTATGACCACCCATCACTTGTGGTCTCGTCGGTGGTGGTTATGTGGCAACTGATAGCAGTGGTGGTAGTACTGTAGTAGTAATATCTGTAGTATTAGTAAGAAGATAGTAGTTAAGCAGTGACCGGAAATATTTAGTTTTGTCATGCCAACACGAGTCAAAGTTAAAAAATGATTTATTGTATTAAAATTAAAAATGCTATATATAAAACTCAAACATTGATAAATAGGTAAATAATATTATCTTTTAAAATGTACTAAAAAAAAATAAACAAATTTTTGAATTATGGCTAACCATAAAACAGTGATAAATACAAAATAAAAATGGGTATCCATTATTCTAGACAAAAACTATACAGGGGTAATCATGTATTAAAACAAAGTAATAAAGAAAAGGTCAGAGTGGTGCTAAGATATATGTACATAATGTACATACATAAGTATTGTCAACAAAATAAAACCCCGACCAAAAATGAAGATGAGACACTTAACTTGTACAACAAATAATAATAAGGTTTTTTAGATATTTGTAACTATTAAGGATAAAGATAATTTCACATTTGGAAATGTAGGAAAAACACAAAAATAACACATAACATAATAAAAATATTGCATCAAAAAATTATCATAGCTTATCTGTATTAAAATAAAAAAATAAAAAATCTCCCATACACAGCTTGATCATGTATACAGGGTGTCCCAAAAGTAATGGGACACAGAGCAACAGCAGATTCCTTGGGTCAAAATAATGCAATTTAGTAAACTTCTACAGAAAGTTAATAATAACAAAGATACAGGGTGTTAAACTTTTAATTTTGCTTTCGTTTTTTCTTAATAATTCTTTAACCAAATGACCTAGCAGTACAAAATTTGGGATCTGGGGTTTTCTGAGGCGAAAATTTAAATTTGTCACGCTTTTAATGTTGCTACTAGAGGCGCCAGCACTACCTCACTTGTTTTAAACTGTCGTAACTTTTTTTAGGCTTAGAATATTGACCTGTTTATTAAAAAATAAGTTACTATAAATCCATTGACCTAAGGAATCTGCTGTTGCTCTGTGTCCCATTACTTTTGGGACACCCTGTATATAGACAAGAAATATACAAATATTTGTTAAAAATTATTAGAATATAAAAATAATTTAAAAAAACATAAATAAACAGTATCACAAAAATAGAATTTAAAAATATTAAATCACAAGCAGAAATTAAAAACGATAATAAATTAAAAACCATAATTTTAATTAAAATTTCAAACAATTGCCAAACTAAGTAGTTGAGATTAATTTTAAAAACTGTCGCTAAAATATTCCGGCCCATGGAATCAACAACATTTTAACTGTCAGTCTAAATTTTTTATAAAGTCGTATTAGCCTTACTTTACCAGGCTATGGTTGAATTTTTTTAGCATTTTGAAATACTAAATTTTTAATTTGTGGTAAATTATATATCGGTAATGGTGCCTGATATTGCTAAAATAACCTACAATTTTAATATGACCAAACTTTTTATACATAAGACAGACAATTTTAAAAATTGCACGCTTTTGCAGATTGAAGACAGAAGTCAATAAATATTTACTGAAAGTACGCCAAAGTGAAACACCATACCCCAAGTAACTCACTATACTAAAATCCAGTTTACGAGATGCAATCCATATGGTATAACAACCATTTGAAATTTAACCACATAGGCAAAGGATATGACTTTTAAAGAATAATTATTTGTCATCTATTGTAATCCCAAAATCGTGTATTTATTTAAAAATTATGTTATTATCAATACTGACATTTTCCAAAGAATACTTAAAGTGTATTACATTTGTTTTAGTAACGTTAAATGAGAGATAGTTTGCATTACACTATTTTTTATTATAGATGTATCTAATAAAACCTCAGTGTGCAAACCTGTACAATTTCGGCTGTGCCGTAGTATTGCAATGTTATATCATTAATATGCAGGGTGTCCTGTTAAGGTCGTCCTCCGGCGATATCTCGAGAACCCTTCATCGCATAGCTTTTGGAAAAAAATATTTTTAGTAAAACCGGCCTCGAGAAAATGTGGAATAATTATTTTTAGGTTTTAAATTCCGCCGCTAGAAGTCGTAAATCTAAGAACTAAATTAAAAGCACGAATTATTTAAAAACATGCCATATTAACTTACGTCGTTAATAGTTTTTTTACAAATATATAAAATAAGGTTACTTTTTTCTTTTAAGCGTTTTTCCCTAACCTGTCAAATATAGGAAGGGGGAAGGAGCGAATGTACATTTGAAAAAGATTAAATAACTTTTCTCGGCTTAACCGATTCGATTGTGATAAACTAGGTCTCGTTTAAAAGAGCTTTTACCAGAGCTTAAGATAAAATATTGGTTAAATAAATAATTTTTTGTTTTATCTCTAGAGACTGATTTGTGTCAAAATTTAAATGCAATTGTATTATTATTATAAGCCCATTAAAAAGAGCATAAAAAATGAAAGAAACTGGTGAAAACCGCATTTCGATAATTTAAACTGTTAGATAAACAACGCGGCGTTTATATCGAGAGTTGCGCAACGTCAAAAATCACAGAAAACAGGGACGTCAAAAAATGACAAGTGCATTGTTTGCCAAACCTGATAATTTTAAATTTAGTTTTTGTTTATCGCAGTTCATCGTTATTATTATTAGTAGTAGTATTGTTAATCGTTATTAGGTAATTTTAAATTATGTCTTGTTCCACCACCGAGACATATATATACTCGCCGTTTATTTTGAAAATTTTCCAAATGCCTTTATTGCTGCAAATATGCCATAAGGTATTACGGAAGACGGCATTTTAATAATAAAGTGTTTAGACGTTTGACAACCCGTTTAAGAGAAACTGGAAATGTGCATCATATTCCAGCCCAATGAAGATACAATAAGTCCAAGGCCGTAGATAATAATCAGCTATTATTATCCACAAGCCGTGTAATTATGAATGCTGTTATTAAATTGATGATAAACAAATAATAAGAATATAATTGATATTGTTTAAAATTCGTAGAGAAATAAATGGTTTTTTGTCATGGCATTCTCGATAAAACGCCGCGTTGTTTATCTGACAGCTTTAAATAGGAAATGATACGAGTAATGCAGTTTTTCGGCAATATCTCGAGAATTATTTAAGATATCGAAATGCGGTTTTCACCAGTTTCTTTACTTTTTTATGCTCTTTTTAATGGGCTTATAATAATAATACCATTGTATTTAAATTTAAAAAAATGGACAAAATTTATAACTTTGACACAAATCAGTCTCTAGGGATAAAACAAAAAAATAAATTTATTATACCAATATTTTATCTTAAGCCCTTGTGAAAGCTCTTCCAAACGAGACCTAGTTTATAAAAATCGGTTGGGCCAAAAAAAAGTTATTTAATTTTTTTCAAAAGTACATTCGCTCCTCCTCCCTTTCTGTATTTGACAGGCTAGGGAAAAACGCTCAAAAAAAAGTTTCCTTATTTTACATAGTTTGTAGAAAACTATCAACGACATAAGTTAATATGGCATATTTTTAAATAATCCGTGTTTTTAATTTTGTTGTTAGTTTTATGCCCTCTAATGGCGGAATAAGAAACTTGAAAATAATTTCCAGCATTTTCTCTGCGATGAAGGGCTCTTGAGATATCGACGAAGGACGACCTTATCAGAACAACCCTGTATAATAAAAATAAAATAGGTCTCAAGATGGAACTCTGTGAAACTCCACACTTCATACCAGTTCATTAGGCCGGGATATCTAAATTCGCATCTTTCAAACTAACTAAATCTAAAACCATACGTTTTTAATTTCTGCAGCAATATTTCATGGTTAATACAGTCAAAAGCTTTTGACAGATTGCATAAAATTGCCTCAGCTAGAAGTATAAACTCTCTAAGAATCAAAAATGGCATCAGCTGAAGTTTTATCTTGCTAAAAAGACAGACATCTATGCTTATGAGGTATACAAAACAATGCTTACTTCATCTTAGCTATACCTATATCTATTAGCGTCTTTAAAAATTGATATCTGGCATGACATACCAAAATTTAAAATGATAATTTTGTATCGAATGGTGCTATTTTAGTTTATATTTTTGCTTACATCGCTTATTTTACTTCTTTAACCTTTATAATGCGACACTTAACACAATTTATAACCCTTCCGAGTTAATTAAAGTCCTCTTATCAGACAGAAAAGTCTATAAATACCGTTTCTTCATAATAGGCCGTGACTCCACTTAAGAAAATGGCCGATAATTTTCGATAATGGCCTCCCAAAAGGTGCGATTACCGGCGCCCCTTGATTTCGGCCAATCCAGTTGATTAAATGCCCCCGGTAAGAGCTGTTCCGGAAAATATTAAACCCCCGATTAAAGTTAACGAGAGGTTTATAATTTGTGGAAAATTATAACATATGATTGTTTAGGATTAAATTATAACAAAACCAAATTATTTAATGAAAACTTTACCCATATTTTTGGCCCCTAATTTACACAAGAATTTTTTAAGAAAATGTTTTAGAACTAAGAAGAAGGCCTAACAAATAAATTTAATTAATTTTATATTTTTGTTTAAAAAAATTATTGTATTTATTGTTTTTTAAAAATGTTAAAAGAAAAAATATACATAAGAAATACAAAAACACTAGAATTAAGAGGCATTTATTTTAAAACACAATATTTTCGTGTTTGTTTATACCACATGATTTTTGTGTTTCAATATATTAAAACCCCAATACCCTTACGCAAAAATGAATTGAAGTCAAATAGTAAAAAATAGCGGATAATTACTAACACATATACACATTTTTTTTAATAGCCGCACAAAGAATCGAAATTGAAACAACAATACCCAAAAAATGCTTTCCGCACATTTATTGTTTTGATGGCAAAATATTTTATTACAACACTTGTAATTTTAACAGCGTTTTTAATTGAAATTTCTAATAACTGTTCACAATTACTTATACTTGCGCGTCAACTTAATGCTAAGGTCAATGAGTGCCTTCAATCATTTGTTTTTTTTTTCATGTCTTGTGGTATGTTGCCAACTCCAACATTCCTGTTGCATCGGACCATTGTTTCACCATACACGTTTCTTATCATAGTCAAAAATCAAAATAAAATGTCAAGTGTAAAAGTTTATAAAAAAATAAATTATTTTATAATTGGTAGGTCGTAAGCAAAAGTAGTGTAGTATTGCTAAAGTAAGAAATTTTAAATTCAAAAACAAACCGCGGTGAGTAAAACTGTTGTAACGTTATTTCGTAAGATGTTTTAATAAAACGTATGTGGAAATTTTCTAAAAATTCTTGACAGTAACCACTGTTTAAAAAATCTCGGCCTCAAACAAAAGAAGAAAATAGTAATTCTGGTAAGTTTGGTAAGTGGCTATAAATGACAACTCTGCCATAGTGACAAAGAAAAAAGGGGGCGTTTCGGTGTCTCCGTAAAACGGGGTCAATTCGTTACGCGACAAAAATAACGTCATCTGTAAACGGCCGTTATTTTTACGGTTTATGACTTTGCATTTAAAGAATATTATCACAAAGGGCGGCCCTATACAGATGACGTTAATTTTGATACGTGACAAATTGACGCCGTTTAACAGACGTTCGAAGACACCGTGATAAGATTTCCTGCATGCTAAAAAATAAACCGAGAAAATGGCGACCGTAATATTTGTCACGTGACAAAACAAATCACCTTTTACGGACATTCTGAACCGGCCGACCTTTAGTTACAAAATTGGTCATATCCAAAGGAACACACTTCAATCGGCGCGGCGACCGTATCCGCATGATGTTAATCCCCTTAGTTCAGGGTACATAATTCCTGTTCGCCACTCTATTCGGCACACCTCAGTTAGCCGTCCCTAGGATATCCGATAAAGTACGACGCGACCTTGTTATGAAGCTAATTTTCAAGCGTAACCGTATGTATGAGCCTGGTGTAGGTGTCCTTTTAGGTTATCGTGCCCCGTTAGCAACCCTACTGTTATACGAAGTTTTTTCCCACTTTGTCCTAGTAGTTCTTTCTTCGTTCTTCTGGAAGGGCCCCTTATGAAGCTTTTTCCCTGCCTTATTCTACTAAGGTTCTCCCAATATTCCTTGTGTTTGTTTTGGATCCATTCCCTGGTTTGCCCTCATGCTGTGGTTTTGGTCACTCCAAGGGCAGATTTTGGTCCAAATTATGGTGTGGATGATCCTTGTCTCGCTAGCTCATTCGTTTTTTTATTGCCTTCAATTCCCGAATGTCTGGTACCCACATTAGAGTTACCCTGTTGCGTTTTTCCAGGACTACTAGTTCTTTATGGCATTCCCATGTCAGCTCGAACTTTACCTTGGAGTTTACTAGTGTCCCCAGTGACGCCTGACTATCTGTTATTTTGCAGATCCGCTTGTTAAAAAAAAACAATATGTTGGCCGCATGCGCGGAAAATTATATTCCTTGGTAAAGGAACCAAATCTATAAATTTCATCCGTGACCGCGATCACGATAAAATTTCTGCTCCAGCTCTAAGACTATTAACTTTGACAAGGACCAATGTTGTGATGTCTCTCCGGTAGCGTAGTGGTCAGAGTCTCGGCTCGCCGTGCCGGCGATCCGGGTTCGATTCCCCGCCGGGGAGACATATTACGTAGTAGTTATTTTAAATAACGTCCATGGTGGCACTACTGCGTTATCGAAAAGGTGCTGTGACATGCAATATTTGCATGTTTTAGTGCTTGGACAGCGTTGACGGAAGTGGGGAAAAAGATGGGTTAAACATCGGAAAGTCCGGCATTCACGGTACTCTAGTACTTAGGAGCATACATTTTTGTGTATAGGTCCAGCATATATTTTATATGTATATGAAAAATCTTTCGTGAGCTGTCACAAAGATAAAAATGGGCAAATATTGTTTAAAGAACAAAATCTTATTTCTAAAAACTTTAATTAATGTAAAATACTCCTCTTATGCAAATAATTAAACAAAATTAATAGTACTTATTATATTTAAAAGAATTAAGCCATTTAGACCACTTACAAAATCGTCGTACACAATAATTGTACAAATCCATTTGCTACTTTCGGCCTCATTTAAATCGAGTCTGGCAAGATCCAGGCTCTCCAAAATGGACGCCGGTCAGCTGGCATGAGATTTATGAACGTTATTAACAGCGTTTGCAATGCAGCCGCACTCTAATGCAATTGCGGCTATTGTTACTAATGTCCGCGACCCTCCGCATACTTAGAATTATTACCCATTATAACCTTTTTGTTGACATTAGTGCTCGAGCTCGCTCTGTATAAGTTATTGTATTTTAACTATTGTTTTAAAACTAGCTTTGGGCGCTGTATTGTTTTTGCAAATTGGGTTTTCATGAGAGGGTAGGTTATGTATATAGACGAGTAAAACCCATTAGATTATTTTTTATCATATTGAAAAGTTATTTGCAAGGTAACTTACGAGATGATTATGTAATGTTTGTTTATTTTTTTTTATCGTGGGATAGTCCACGAGGGCTAAGGCGTAAGAACTAACGTACTGTGGGTGTCTCAAGTGTGGTAATAGGGAGTTTATTCACACGAGACTTAAATATTTAGAGATTTGGGGAAAAAACTCTTGCGGGTAGCAGGTTCCATAGTCTGAACACTCTAAGAATAAAGGAACGAATAAAGTGGGAAATTCGGGGCCTCTCAAGTTGGACTGTAAAAGAGTGCACTCAGTCTTGGTCTGTTGGGAGCCGCCAAAGAAGGAATTATTGTGGCCAGCTTTTCGGAGCAGAAGCCGTAAAAATACCTATAAAAGAGGGATAAATCCCCCACAGCTCGTCGGTGGGCAAGAGAAGGACGCTTTTCTGTAAGTGTGGGATCATTAATAAGACGAACAACTCTTCTCTGTATGGGGTCAAGAATGCTAAGTGTTGTAGGAGACGCCATTCAATAGACATAAGAACAATATTCTAAAGAGGGTCTGATATGGGATACATGCAGAGTATACAGATTAAAAGGAGAGAAAAACTTTCTGGCTCGAAAAAGAAATCCAAGATTTTTTGAAGCTGCTGAAGCTATGGATGTAATGTGCTCGTGTCAGTTAAGGTTATTCTCAAAAGTAACACTTACAAAATTAAACGATTCTTCTGCAGAACTTGGCCGCAAGATTTTAAAAAATATGTTTAAAAAAACATTTCGGCGTATTTTTTTGAAAAAAAAAAATAATAATAACTGAAACCATGAGGTAATTAATGAACCAAAACCAAAAAGATATATGTTTGACACAAACCGAAAAATGACAGCGTTTTAGTAAGGAAGAAGTGTCCATTTTCTTAATAGAAGTACGATAATAAACTTTTTGATTAAAAAGTTAAATTTACCATTAGGTAGCAATGATGACAAGACTTTAGATTTGAGAGAGCTAGAGGGGCTATCCCTCATGTTTTTGAGACATGGGAATAAAGCTTGAAAGAAAGATACCGTGGTTTAAAAAATTAACTTATGCGTTAAAACAAGCTCAGATGAAATGCGACATTGCTACTGTTATTTTCTTTTAGTTCGTATTTAAGCGTTTGAAAATATATTATATTAAACCTTTTAGACACACAACTCATAGTCAACTCTTTAACGTTACAACTCAATTTATATTACTGTCAAAGTTTAATAGAGGTTTAAGTCAAGAAAATGATATTTAATAAATTTCTTGATAAGTATTTTGGTCACTTGTAACAATTTGTTATTGGGAATTTCATTGGAGTGTCAGGAACATTTAGATAATGGATATTTACAAAGATTTAGGATTTTCATTAAATAATTGTCCGATAATTATGGTACAATTGTCAGAACAATTGTTATTATGGAAATTATCCGGCAAATAATTTTATCCGTTAATGAAAGTACCAGGCCTTAGTAAAATAAACGATAGGATGGTACCTAACATGATACTGTAGTTTAAAAAATTAACATATTTGTTAAAACAAGTGCAGTAAAAGTGCGACATTGCTACTGTTACTTGCTTTGAGTTCGTATTTAAGCGTTTGTGAATATAATAAACATTTTTTACACACAACTTATAGTCAACTCTTTAACATTACAACCCAATTTATATATCTGGCAAAGTTTAATTGAGTTTTAAGTTAAGAAAATGGTATTTAATAAATTTCTTAATGAGTATTTTGGTCACTTGTTACACTTTTGTCGACATATTGGGAATTTCATGTACCTATGAAGTAATATATCTTATAAAATTATGCAGTGACATTTTCACAAAGTTTCTGACAGTTGCTAGTTTGGTAAAAACTCGCCTTAAAAAAGCTAAAATTATCAATGCTTACTAGATGTAATTATGCATTTATAAAATATTTTTAAAATATATTTTCTGCAGGGTAATTCCCTTCTTGGTGTACCGAATAAATTAATTAAAACGTGTATTTTGCAAAAGACTTGTATTTTAATTACTTATACCGATAATTAATTCTATATTAAACATGCTTTTACAATAAATAAGTAGTCTAGCCCCAATCCAAAGGTGGAAGTTTTCGATTATTACAACTAGAAATCTGAAAACTCTCCTATATAATCTACCATGTCCCTATGACTTTGTTATTCAAATTTAATCATGTAACGCAATTAAAATTTTACTGTCATTACAATCGTTTTCGTGCTGTAAAAAGAAGAAAAGCAGTTTAAAAACAGTTTTATTTCACACCGCAACGGTTTAAAATCCATTTCGGGGTGTTGAAGAAAAAGCTTGAAAATCATCGTCGGTAATGGCGAGCCGTTTTATTCTCAACTCCAACCACCGACGAGCGATTTAACTTTAATGAAGCAAGTTGTTGAAGGGCTACAAAAAACACTTAAAAAAACTTCACCGGAGGGTTTTTGTTTTTTCCAGTGTGAGGATTTTAAGTTACCTTCACTTGTATGCATAATTATATGAGAAATATTAGAGTTGTTTTTACTGGTAATATTTGTTGTACGTTTGCGTTTCCAATTTATACCTTATTAGTTATAATAAAATTGACATTGTTGCTGTCAGATAAGTATTGACTTATGCAATATGTGACTCTTACTTTGCAGATAAAAGCAATTATATGAGACTAATAAGCCCCTTTATTCTTTAACAGTTAACTTTTTTACATTTTGCACCTCGCTTAAGGAAAAAGCAAAGTATCGAGAGAAAGCCATTTGAAATTAGTTCTAGTATTTTTGTGCCAAAAACCATTAAAATGAGCAAGTTAGGTACTGAGCAATTTCTAAAAGTTTTTGATCAAAAAAAAAAAACGTATTAGGTTTTGTGAAAATATGAAAAAAAAACTAAAATTTTTCAGATGTTTAGTACTGAAATTAGCTTTTCCGAAAGGTTGTTTTTACCCTCAATTTTTTTAGTTGTGTTTAGCGTAAAAAAATCGTCTTAATCTTAGTCCGATTATTCCTCCATTAATTTTAATATAAATTTCCTTTTATTTTTACTTACAGAAAAAAAAGGGTTGTCATATGAAATCACAAGAAAAAAAAATTTTTCGGCAAAAAATTCAAAAGGAGAATAAATTTTTTTTTCTTGGCAATTTCGCGAATGACTTTTTTAAAACCCCCCAAGGGAAAAAAATTTTTATGAGCGAAATTACCCAACAAACTTGAATAAAATTAAAAAAAATTTTTCCTACATTTTTTTTTTTGAGTGGTATTCGTCTGACTATTTCACTTTAAGGGATTTTGAAAATAAACAGAACACAGAATTATTTTTTTTAAAAAAAATTTCCATCAAAACAAGTAAACAAAAAAAATACCTAATTATTTATATAAAATGTCAATTAAATAATTATTAGTTTGAGCGCTGTTTTTTTCAACCACAGCAGATTGAGTTTGTACCTGGACCTGAGTACTCGAGGGCCGAAGCTTCATTTTCCTTATTTTTTTGCAAATTTTTAAATTTAAAATTTTTGGGATGCTCTGGATTCAGCTAAAAATATGGTTTTAAAGAGTTGGTACTAGAATGTCCTGTGAGCTTAATAGCTTCTTGATCACCAACTCCATTTTTTGTTAAAGAGATTGCAGAAGATCGATGGGAATGATTGGTAATTTTAAATTTTTTTTATCTAACCCAAATTTTTCAGCGGGTGTTTTTCCACTTTAATAAGGTATTTAAGCCCAAAGGATTTTTTTAATAGTTAAAAAAAACAATCGCTCTTTGGTCAAGTGAGGATTATTGCTCTTTTTTCCATTAATTTCAAATATAATCTGACTGGACACAGGTTTTCATTGGTTCTGTTTCTTACTAGCCATTTACTATTTGTCAAACTTTTAGAGCCTCCTTGGAAAGTTTTCGAAAATATGGGATTATATTTAACCCTTCTAGAGAAGTTGCCTAAAAAAATTAATCTTTAAGCGAACAAAATAAATATAACAATTATTTAGTAACCTACCCTTGAGGTCCAGTTCTTTTTTTTTCCATTTCCAAAAGATCTGTAGTGGTAAATGCTTTTGAACTAACTTTCCTTTTTTCAGGCCTTGCCTGAAGTTGCCGACGTTTTGCATCTCGTGCCAATCGAGCTGATTTAAATATTATGTCCTGAAATGGATCCACTTTTTTGCCAAATTCTTTTAAATATTTTTCTTGCACCATCTGTGCCACTGTATTCCATAAGGATTTTATACTAGACTGTTTGTAGTCATCTCCATTTCTTTTCTTCATGTTATACCCATATTCTTCTAAAATTTTCGCCAAATCTTCTGGCGAAGTATCTTTTTCCAAGTTGTAATTTATTTCCTCAAAAAATTGGGAAAATTGTTCCCAAGCAGATTTTTTCGATTTCGCCGTGTTATAAGGAATTGTGTTATGAATTGCTTTTTCGATCTCAGTAAATGAATTACTTCCAAATCTGTTTTCATTGTTTGAACTCATTTTTTGCCGATAATTCAAAAATTATTAATGAAAAATATCAGTTTGATAATGTCAAAAAATTGTCGCTGAAATACCATGTTATTGGTTTTGTCCAGGTGGCAATATTTTCAGCTGGATACCGATTTTATTGCCGGTGTAATACACTCTAGTGAAATAGTCAAAGATATACAATTTAATATTTTTTGCCCCGGGCAACGTTTGTTACATTCTTTATGTAGAAGGGTTAAATCTTATATTCTAAAACAGCTTTAATACCAAAACGAAGTTGGATACATAAAATACCGCCTTGAATATAAAATCAGCTGCGGTTTTCTTAGTTTTAAAATAGAAGCGTAGTGATCTCTGGAATAATAACAGATATTGTTCTTTTAAAGCCCGAGAGAAAGTGAGAAAATAATAAAATGTAAAATTTAAAAGTGGGTAAAAAGATATTTCGGTTTCATTGAAATAACAAAAAATGACCAAACGTTAATTAACCAAACAAAATTTATAATCAGGAAGCTGGTGGCAATTTAGGTATATGATTTCTTCCTCGTTAATACCAAGATGTAATGTAGTCTGCACTTTGTTAACTAGAAAAAATAAGTGGTGAGCTCGGGTTGCTCTGATTTTTTTTTATAAATAATTTCGAAATTGTAAAAAAAACTGTCAAAAATTATATTATCGTTTCTGTTATCAATTATATTTTCTTTAACATTTTATAGATAGTGAAATTAAAGCTGGCAGAAGTCAGGATGGTGGGAGTTTTTACAAAAATAATTATTAAACTGTAAAAAAACTAATCAGTGCTATATTATTTCATTTTTTTTTTAAGAAGTAGTTTTATGTTTTATTAAGTATTTGTAAATATAAGAAAAAGGTGGCAGACATCTACAACTCCGTTTTTAGATGTAATACAAAAAACAAATATGACATATATTTTTTTTCTTTTTGTTAAATTTTTTTATGTAATAATAAAAAAAATATATTATTTAACATAAATATTATTTATACTTTTTATTAATTATAATTACACTTATTATCAGAATATACATTTATAACATGAACTAGTCATTGCTTTTTTCGTCACTTTCATCCAGAATTCTGTTGTTAGTATTCTGTTGTTAATGTCTTTATGTTAAATAAAATAATACGTTCATATTTGCTGATACTGCACTTTAATTCTTTTATTTTTTATGAAAAAAACAAGAAGCCATTAAAATTTTCAAACACGCACGTCTAATCGCATAGATGGTCCAAACTGTATTAAAACGCACTACCTTGTTTGGAGCGTCTAACATGTTTTGGAGCATCTATATTTTTCTCTTTTCGTCTGTGACGTTCATTTCCGGTTTTAAACCACCTATTCTTTCTAACTTTCTTTTTTATGCGAACAAATATATAAACAAATAATATTAGTAAGTGTGCATTTGTAATCCCTTGCAGATGTCCTCAGGTAGTAAAATATTTCTGCCTTTGAAAAGACAGTATCAATTTTTTCTGCCTTCTTTATGGCAGAAACGATGTTATATGTTTTTTTTTGTTTAAACATTTTTTCTGCAATCCAGATTATCCAACATCCTCATAGTAACAGAATTTTTTTTAATTTCTTATAAAATGATTTTAATAATTATTCTAATTCGCCTGCCGATAAGGTAATTTATTTTTTATATATCATATTAATTAAAAAAAAAAAAATTACTCTAAAAAACAGCAGAAAAAATTTCTGCCACTAGCATTAATATATTTTTTTATATTAAATACGATTTATTAAGACTATCGGCAAAAGCAATAATATCGTTTATGACACTTAATTTTTATCAACATTTTTTGCAAGCTCCTATTTGATATTGCAGCAATTAATAAATGAGAGAAATTATTTTAAATGATTATTTTACTTAGTACTCGAATATTATTAGCCTCTGTCAGATGATGAAATTATATAAAAATTACTACCACCAGCTCCCTAGCTATTATGTTTTTAGGATTTTTATTATTTTAAACTGCCTATATTTTAAGCCACTGAAACTTCTATTTGTTGCTCTGCTTTTATACTTTTTAAGTTTTACTATATTTTTTTAGCGAGAAAACAAAATAATTGTGTATATTTAAAGCTGGTTCATAAAAGTGTTACTTTACATTGGAAAAATCCCAGCTTATTCTTTTTTTTTTCTACAAAGTGATGGTAATATTTGCAAGAATTTTCTTAGAAGGTTAAAATTTTCTAATTATACTTTTCTTTAAATTTTTAACACTTTTTTTCAATATTGCTTACTTCGTAAAAGCTTTCCGCCATTTTTTAGACTGTGCTGAAAGTTATTTTTAACTGTTTTTTACTAATTAAAAAGTATACGTTACTTTTGTATAATGCGTCGGAAGTTTAAATCGGCAAGCGCAATTTATTTTTGTGTTTCTCAAGTCATATTTTCTTCAATTGCAGTAAAGTAACAATATCCAAATGTTTCTCTGTTTCAGAGTTAGGTGTGAGTTACAGTCATTTAAATATTGTTTGAGTTGTTAACACTTTTAAAAATTAAGTTTGTTTCAATCCCTAAGTAATACCACGTAAAGGATGTTTTATTAAAAATAGTGTAGATTTGGTGTTTCCTTTGTATTTAGACCATACTGTAGAAACAGATTTCTAAAATACTATTAAATGTATTTAATTTATATTACGGATTACATATAAATTTTAGCGTATTGTTGTATTTAATGGAATTTAAGAATAAGAAATACATGTTGTTTCTGGTAAGAAGATTGAGAAATTCAACCGTTGGTATTATTCTTAAACGATAAATCTTATCGGTCTGAATAAATATGGCAGTGTAACAAGTTACCCTGAGAATAATAACTTGTTAACAGTTAAGTTTATTACACAGATTTTTAAATTTACTGCCAAATAGAACTTTTACGAATAAGTTTAATAAAAACATACTCTTAATTAGGTAACACAGGACCTACAGCATTAAAAAGTATTCTTTCTTTGTTCCTGCATTCCTAGAGTGTCCAGACTATGGAACCTGCTACCCACAAAAGTTTTTCCTTTAAAGTTAAGACACCCTCGGTATGTTAGTACTTAGGCCTCAGCCTTCGTGGACTATCCAAAGTTAAAAAAAAATACAATATTTTACTTTTTTCTTGTTTTGGCATTAGTTTAGCAAAAATAATTCTGATTTTTTATAAACAGTTTTTAAACATGATTTAGGTATTTTTTTTCGCAACAGTAATGATTTGTTTTGAATCTATTTATTTAAAGCATCTACAATAATTGTTTTCTAGATTTATTACCCAGTTTGTTTATTATAGTTAGTAAATAATAAAGTAAAACTATTAGCTTTTGGTGTTTCTTTATTACTACTAGAGCGCTTTACTCAAATTTTTAATTGCCATTTTATCAAAGTAATGAGGGTGGGGAAATTGGCCGAATGAGCAGATTTGATTGAATGATAAAAAAAAATTTTAAAACTATTGGTAAGAAACGAAATGGAGGATCAAAGTAACAAAAAAACAAGTAAGAAAAACATGATTCTTAAAAAATAATAGTTATGTGCTTTTGATAAAAAAAAAGTCAGTTATTGTGTCTATGGTACTTTATTTTTTTTTGATCTGAGGCTATTTTGCCATTTAGCCAGTCACAATGTGTTAGTTTATTAACTATTTACACTTATATAATAGCAAAATAAAAATATATATACTATTAAAAGAAAAGAAAAAGAACTATATACAATATCATTAAAATGTTTTGTATCCATCCAATCATGTTTTCCCAAATGGCTAATTTAATTTTTAATTCAAACATAATAGGTAAGTGGAGGCTGTTAGCACATAAACACAAGGATACAGACTTCACGCCACTGGGGTCTGTCAGGGCGACTTTTAAAATATAGACATACATGGTTTAGACCGCTAAACCAAAGGAAATTTGGGATAAGGAATGATAACTTTAATAATTTTAAATTAATTTTCTTTACGTAAGTTAAAAGTACGTTGTATACTTTTATCTTTTGTAGAGATAAAAGGTGCAATACATTAAAAGGACATTCTATTTTACATTCAGTAATTAAAGTTCTAAACATGTTATCAATGTTAAAGCTGAATTTTTTACTTTTAAAAAATATATGGTCCAGATCACATTTCACTTGACACTCATCACATTTATCGGAAGGTAATATGTGGATTTTGTATAAATGTGCAGGAAAACAAGCATGTCCTAATTTTATGTGTACAATGGTAGTTACTAACTGTCTCGAGAAAAAATTTATGTTTATAAACTACCTCTTTTTATTACTTTTTCAGAATAAAAATAAAACTGTACCAAATAAGACGATAAAAGTTAAGTTACTATTCTAAAAAAATAGTTTTACCTTTTTTCTAGTTGATATTGCAAATTATATCCCAAAATTAGGATCTTCCCATTTTACTTAAAGCTAGAGTTAATTAAGATATATCCATAACAATAAATTTAGGCTGTTGACTAAGTTTCTCCTAATAAATAAAATACTTAACATAACTACCATAATTTTCCATATTAAAACCGCCAAATTACATATTCCGAAGCTTTTAAGTCTTCTATTTATTATCGC
This sequence comes from Listronotus oregonensis, assembly GCA_019359885.1. Taxonomy (NCBI): domain Eukaryota; kingdom Metazoa; phylum Arthropoda; class Insecta; order Coleoptera; family Curculionidae; genus Listronotus; species Listronotus oregonensis. The sequence goes on along the minus strand of JAHBCN010003014.1, from coordinate 25,718 downwards.
CTAAAACTTTCTTTATACCTCCTGCGCTAATAGGCGCCATAACGGGCCGGAACTATCCCAAAATTAAATAGAAAGCTTCATATGCGCCAGTTAAAATGCTACGAACATTTCCTAGATAAAAGTTGACGTGAACGCTGTTTATTTTTTGTTTTTATTCTTAGCAAGGCACTAACCATAGTGACAGACCAAATGTTGCGACCTTAACATGGGTCATCTGAAAAATATATAATGGAAAATATACTTTTGTGTGATTTCCTTAAAAGTCAAAATTTCACATAAATTGCTATATTACAAAATATATTTTTAAAACAACTTAGTTCAGGGTATTTAGATCAAAATCGACCGAAATAAAGACATTTTTAAGGCCAGCAGATATCAAGATGCGGTTTTCTGCATTGTGTTCGGAAAGCTTTCAGGAAAAACGTCTATATGGTATGGTTATGACAACTTATGACATTTTTAAACAATGCTTTCTGGTGCAATAAATGCATTTTGTAATTGCATATTATAAGAACGACTGGAAACTCGGAAAAATCGCTCAAAAATCGTTTCTCGGGGGTTTTTGGGGATCCCGAATTTAAATCTGGCAGTAGAATTACCCGGGGGCACTCGGGGGTGGCCCTGCGGGGAGGGGTGATTGGGGGGGAGGAAATTGCAGCGTCCATGAAAATCAGTGAAAAACCGTTACTCGGGGGTTTTCGGGGATGCCAAATTTATTTCTGGCATTAAAATTACCCGGAAGCGCTCGGGAGTCGCTTTGTGAGGGTGATTTTTCACTTTCTCCATTACCTTTTCCGCAGAGTCACCCCCGAGCGCCCCCGGGTAATTATAAGGTAACAATTGCATATACGGTTTTCTGCTATTTTTGGATTTTATGAATTTTTTTTAATAAAATTACATTTAAGTATCCCTTGGGAAAGCAAATATACTACCGGAGAGGAGAAATTGTGTTTAATTTTTGTTTTTTCAACCAAATAAACTTACTGGATCTTGGAGTGAATTTGAGTGCTGGGCGGGGTAAAAACGTATAAATTGATAATTATTTAGTTAAACATAACACACAGAAACAGAAATCTATTGACAAAATACGCAGAAAATCGGGAAAAACAACTTTTAATTTAAATTTAAAAAAATATAGGTTAGAAATAAATCTAATATCTGATAACACATTCTTTCTACATTGTCAAATTCAAAATAAGTATCAACAGTGTTGCCGGACTTAATAATTTTTGGCCATCAAATTTTGATATTCTGGTTCTGTGTAAAATATAATTGGGATAAATAAAAAGCTGCTTTGCTTACCAAAACTAACCATGACCGACTAGGGGTCTTGAATTTGTCTAAACAGTTGGTCATGGTTAATTTTGGTTAGTTAAAGCGGCTTTTTATTTTTCCCAATTATATTTCAGACGTGAAAATGCGGGAACGTATTCGAAAAGACCCTGATTTGGTAACACTGCATGCTGACGTTCCTTGTCATAATGGGGAGTTTTCGCATTATATGGAGAAAATCAATGGTAATTTTAAATTTTCAAATTTAAATAAAAAATATTAAAACACATAATTTCTCTTCTCCGGTAGTATATTTGCAATCCCTAAGGACACTGGAATATGACTATATAAAAATTTTACCATATAATCCAAAAATAGAAGAAAACCGTATATGCAATAATTACCAATTATAATGCCAGAATAAAATTCGGCACCTCCGAAAACCTCCAAGTAACGATTTTTGAGCGATTTTTCCCAGTTTCCAGGCGTTCTTACAATATTGCAAGTATCAATATGCAATTGCAAAATGCATTTATTGCACCAGAATACATTTTTTGAAAAATGGCATAACCACACCGTATAGACTTTTTTTTGGGAGCTTTCTAAACACAATGCATAAAACAGCATCTCGATATCTGCTGGTGTTAAAAATTTCCGATTAATTTCCTTACTTCCCTGCACTATATTGTTACAGACTTTAGTTAGTGTTTAGTTATTAGAAATATAAAAGGTTAGAATTATTTTATTTAGGTTAATAATTTATTTAAAATAGGTTACCCTAGTTTTTCCCTTTTTCGACGGTCATTGCGAATTATCCTGAGCGCGCTGGAGACATCCTTTTTTCACTTTCTTACATCCTGTAGTAAAAGAATCCTTCCAGCTAATTCTAGACTTTTCCAGACTTTTTCATTCTTTTCCACTTTACTATAAAAAGCGCGAGGAAAATCCGCACGGGCCAGTTTAGTTTTGCATTTCACACATTTGACAGATAGTTAAAGGTTAAACAGTTGTCACAATAACGTTACGTTGAATTTTTGTTACCATAGAAACGTTTGTGAACCTGATTTGCAATAAAAAGGTGTAAAACCAGGATACGTGTTTTTATACGGGGTGTCACGGAACATTTGGTGTCAGAAGCGGAACGAGGACCTACAAGAAAGCGAAAGTGATTAAGAATATTTGAATGCCTGTTGGGACCAGACAGCAAACAGCAGCTATGGAAGAATTAACTGCACTGATGAAGCAAATGATGGAAGACAGGAAGACCAGCCAAGAATCCATGAAAGAAGATCTTAAGAAAGAAATGAAGACGAGCCAAGAATCCATGAAAAAAGATCTAAAGAAAGAAATGAAGACGAGCCAAGAATCCATGAAAGAAGATCTTAAGAAAAAAATGAAGACGAGCCAAGAATCCATGAAAGAAAATCTAAAGAAAGAAATGAAGACGAGCCAAGAATCCACGAGAGAAGATCTAAAAGAGAATTAAAGACCAATCAAGAGGAAATGAGAGAAGTCAAGCAGAAACAAGACAAAGATCGAAAAATTCAAAAGACATCAAAAAGAGCCAAGAAGAAATGAAGCAACAGCTTAAAAAACAGATGGTTAAAACTCGAGAACACCTAAAAGGAGAATTTTAACAAATTCAGGATAAGATGAGAAAACAATTGAATTAAAACTTACCAAGGAAGATGTTAAAGAAGAAATGCAAGAAATACAACAATCGGTTGAAGACAGTTTATCAAATCCAAGGTCAAATGCAACAAAAGTCCAACATTTACAGCGACAGATTAAAAATATAGCTAGTACAGGTGTTGTTTCAGAATGTGGTACCACCGTAACTGTTATGAAACCACCAACTTTTGACGGCAAGGTACCTGGGTTACGTATCTTCGACAATTTGAAGCTGCCGCCAATGGAAATAATTGGAGTTCACCAGAGAAAGGCACGAGCTCTAGTACTTTGCTCTTCGAGGAGAAGCTATGGAGGTTTTAAGAAACATTCCCGAGGAGAAGGAATGTGACTACGAAACCATTGTTAAGTTCCTGGAAATGAGATACGGTGAAGCTCACTTACAGGAAGTTTATAAGCCAGCTCAAGGACGAAGACATAATATATAAGATATAATAGAAAGCCTCAGGAGTATGAAACGGATATCGTACGGCTTATAAATCTGACATATCTGGCATAGCCAGAAGAAATTAAACAGGAATTAGCAGTAGGTAGTTTCATTGAAGGCTTACGTGATCCAGATATGAACCAGGCGTTAAGAATGGCCAGACTTAAGAAAATATCCGAAGCTCTTGCTTATGCACTTCAGTTTGAAACAGCTAAACAAACATCCAGAGGTCAGACAAGAGTTCGAAGGATGAACTTTGTTCCAGAAGATGAAAATTCAAATAATGATTTTGCAAGACTGATGAAGGAGTTGCAAGAGATATTCCTCAAAAAACAAACAGAAAGAGACAGCACTATGACATTTAGACGAAGAAATAATATCTGTTGCTGGAAGTGTGGTAAAGAGGGGCATGTCCAAAGAAATTGTACCAGATTTAATGTCCCTGCCAATAGTTCGGAAAACTCCCACTAGCCAGCTTTAAGGGGCGAAAGCTGGCTAGGTGCTACCAAGCCCCATCATCAACAATAATAAGAGTATCCCGGCTGCAAAACAACGGCTCCAGCTTGGTAGTACCTGGAAATATATGCGGTCGGGAATGTGAAATGGTACTAGATACTGGTTCCACACATACTATTGTAAGGCCGAACATCGTAGCCCATTGCAATATATTTCGTCCAGAGAAAAATTATATTTTGGAAACTGCCAATGGAGAAGTTATACCAATTAAAGGCATACATGAAGCAAGAATAACCTTGGGGACAACAACTTTTATCCACGTTGTGTTTGTTGCTGACATAATGGACGAAGTTATCCTTGGTCTTGACATGGAACATCAGAAGTTTGTACTTGACCTTCCACAACGAATACTGCGAACTAGTAATGAGAGATTGTAATGAGATTTCCACGGAACAATGAAGTATCCATTCGAGAAGTTGTACTTACAGAAGATGTCATATTACCCCCAAATTCAGAAGCCATAATCCAAGCATGGTGTGAAGACTTAGAAGAAGGTGAAATCGTATTAGTTGAACCAATTGAAAATTGTCCACTATACGCTAAAGGAATTCTACCCGCAAGAACTTTGACGCAAAACAAAAGAATACGGTATTTGTCAAAATGCTGGACCTGAAAGATTACCCTCAACAAGTCCAACAAGGTGCATGGTACCTGTCAACCTGCTAATATGATAGTTACCCATACCTTTACTACACCTGTTGAAGTTTCTTTAAGTAAACTACCTGATGCTCTGCAAGATCTTGGTAATTTCTGCAAAAGCCCTGTTAGATCCAGTGCAGGTTACTAAGTTGGAAGACCTTCTGAGAAGAAATCAAGACGTTTCTCTCTCTCTGAAAGCATTTGGAAAAACCAACATAGTTCAACATCGAATAAATACGGGTGATGCAGCACCGATAAGGATACCACCACGACGAATTCCTTTAGCCAAAAGAGACAGGTTGACAAGTTAATTGGAGACATGCAAAACCAAGGCATTATAGAACCATCCCAGAGTCCATGGTCATCTCCAGTAGTCCTGGTTAAGAAGAAAGATGGTTCCACCAGATTTTGTGTTGATTTCAGAATACTTAATGACGTCACGAAGAAGGACAGTTTTCCATTACCGAGAATAGACGATACTCTAGATACTCTGACGGTTCAAAATGGTTTTCGACTTTAGACCTGAAAAAGTGGCTATTGGCAAGTAGAACTTCATCCCGAAAAGAAAATCTGCCTTTTCAACCGGAACCGGACTGTGGCAGTTTAATGTTATGCCATTTGGTCTATGCAATGCCACTGCTACTTTTGAACGATTGATGGAGTTAACATTACGTGGACTAACTTGGAAAACATGCTTAGTATACCTAGATGACATTATTATTCTTGGAAAAATATTTGAAGACCACCTTAGAAATGTCGAAGAGGTTTTTCAGAAGCTAAGATCTGCCCAGCTAAAGCTTAGTCCAAAGAAATGTCACCTTTTCCAGAAACAAGTTAAATACCTGGGGCACATAATTACTGAAGAAGGACTGAAAACAGATCCAGAGAAGACAGAAGCTATTCAAAACTGGCCTACACCGAAAAACAAGCATGAAATTAGAAGTTTCCTGGGGTTGTGCACTTACTATAGAAGATTTATACATGGATTTGCTGCCATTGCCAGACCATTATCGACTTACCGAGAACAACAAAAGCTATGAATGGACCGAAGATTGTGAAGCAGCCTTTATACAACTGAAGAAAGCCCTTTGCAATCCTCCAGTGTTGTCATATCCACAACCCAATCAAACTTTTATTGTGGACACTGATGCAAGCAATACTTCTATTGGTGGAATTTTGTCACAGATACAAGATGGCCAAGAAAAAGTAATAGCGTATTTCAGCAAAGTTCTTTCAAAACCTGAACGAAATTATTGTGTGACCAGAAAAGAACTTTTAGCTATTGTCAAATCACTGGAGCACTTCCATAAGTACCTTTATGGCCAGAAATTCCACCTAAGGACGGACCATGCATCACTCAAGTGGTTGCTTCAGTTCAAGAATCCTGAAGGTCAGATAGCACAATGGTTACAACGTGTTCAAGAATACGATTTTAAAATTGAACATCGAAGAGGATTAAACCATAAAAATCCTGACAAAAGACCTTGCCCCGAAGATTGTAAACATTGCAGTAGACGTGAAGAACAAGAAGATCCCGATGAATTTCACTTTTTAAATATTTTAAATTTAAAATTTTAAATTATATTAAATAATAAATTATTTAATTTATAATAAATTTATATATATAATTTGCTAATGTGAATATATTTATATGTAGGTGGGGTATATATTTTTATTTGTCTGTCACGTGATTCTGAAGTTATGGCTTGAGCTAAAATCATGAAATTTGGCACAGGGTAGTCTTTAGCAGTGGCTAGAACCTAACGAAGCCCGTTTTTGAATTTCCCCCCCCGGGGAAAAAAATAGGAGCAAAAGTGTTTTTACCGTTAGTCGTACGGAAGGCGTCTTACGGAGACAAAAACTCTTAATATTGTCCCCGCCTGGCGGACGGGTTTTTCATCTAGTTTTAATATAAATTATTAATTTTTCGTATAAATTCTTGAAGTTGAAGCCTTTAAGAATCCATTTCACTTTTGAAGCTGTTCTAGGATCATTTTCTGAGAACAACAGTTGTTTAAATAATTTGTTCCTGGGATAAACAAGCTTTTTCCATAAACTATTAAACCGTTTGGGGCCCCAAAATTTTGCACACTTATTTTGCCAATTAAGCCCTTTCCCTACAAATTTTTGGCTATTTAACAATAATTATTGCAATAGTTATAAACATTTTGATTTGAATTCGAAAAAAAAAAAATTTAAAAAGGTTTTTTTTCATGCTTTAAAATCTCCAATTTACAGTTTATTTTTAAAACATAATTGGAAAATTAGACAACTAAAATACTGAATTTCGGGCTTTTCTCATTGATTATTAAAATGCATATCAAATGATTTTTTTATGTATTTGTCATTAGAAAAACCCCCCTTCCCATTAAAATTTTTTTAGATATCAGCTAAATTTTTTTACACGAAACATACATTTTTCTCGCCTGGGCTTCTAATGATAGAAATGTGATCACCTCTGTATTCGTTTTATTTTAATAAAACTGTTTCCATTGATTTTTGCTCACAAATTTTTTTTAACCACCCTAAAAGTTATAAATTCAATACGTATTTGGGTAATATGATTGGAATTGCAGGCTTTCAAACAAATACCTAAATTTATAGTTAGCTGTTTGAAAAAATTGATATATTTGTTTCTTAGTTATTTTGAAAATATTGTTGGAAATTAAAAAAAAGTCCTGGAAAGTTAGAGCTCTTAATGTTAATATTAACAAGTGCCGCATCGTAAATCTCCATTTCCCATTTAAATAACATGGAAACAACTTTTCTTGGATTTTGGAATTTTGTAACTCGTTAAAGATAATATTTTAGAAGGATCAATACATATTTTTGTAGAAAAATAACGCTAAAGTTTATATTAACTTGTAGTAATATTTTTACGTGAGTTTGCATTTTTCCCCACATTTTCCCGAACAACAGTTAAGTGAAGGATATATTTCATATTCACACATGTGTGGATATAATTCCACCATCGGGTATTTGACCAGATAACTCAGCAACCTTTCTTTTGTTTTTTTTGAAACGTCAGAACGTCAATGGCGTCATTGGGGGCTAGGTAGTTTGTTTGCGCCTACTGTTAAGAGAAGATAAAATGAATGATTCCCGTGACGATTTTTTGCCGGAACCCTGCTAAATATTCCTTTAACGGCCAAAGAAACTTGTAAAAGGAAAAACCCCGTGAAATCGAAAAGAAAGGGAAAACCTTACCTAGAAAGTTTATGGACTGGACTTTGGGAAAAAATCATCATATTTCAGAAAGTTTTATAGCTTACATAGAAAATTATCTTAAAAAAAAACCGCCAACCCTTTGAAAACATATTCCATGTTAAGAACAATGTTAAGTATCAAACATATCACTGATATTTCAATTTATTATAAATTGCGGTCGTTTTGAAACTGCTCATGTAATCGCTATATGATATTTCTCGAGATATGAGCAATTGGTTTTTGATAAAATTTATAAAAATTTAAATTGATTCTTAAAAAAATTTTATTTTATCAAAAAAAAATTGCTTTATTTCTCGAGAAATATCAAATTTGCGATTCCTTCAATGACTTTTTTTAGAAAATTAAATATTCAAAAGTTTGTCATGTATTTTTATAATTAACCATTTATGCACATTACAGCTACGGCGCAATAGGTACTTTTTTAGAGGGATTTAATCCCGAGTAAATCCCATTTTGGAAATATATAGAGTTACATGCGGGTGAGATACAGATATTTTATAAAATCAAAGTTTATGTGTGTTTTCAATGGAAATGTTTTCCCCCCTCTGGGGGAAAATACTAAGAATTAATATTGGGGCTCAAATTTTTAGGGATTTTTTTTCCCCATTTTTATATTATTCACAAAGAAAAAAAATTGTCGGCAAAAATATTCGAAAGTTATGAATGAAAGTTTTTTTGCTTGCAAACTTGACTTGAGAACAATTTTGCCTAAAATTTTTTTTAGTGGTATTCGCATGACTATTTCACGTAAGGAATTTTTAAAAAAACCCGAACACAAAATTATTTTATTTAAAAAAAAAATTTCCATCAAAACAAGTAAACTAAAACTACCTAATTATTTATATAAAATGTGCAATTATAATAATTATTAGTTTGAGCGCTGTTTTTCAACCACAGCAGATTGAGTTTGTACCTGGACCCTGAGTACTCGTGAGGCCGAGCTTCATTTTCCTTATTTTGTCGCAAATTGTTAATTAAATTTAGGTGGTGCTCTGGATTCAGCTGAAGATAGGGTTTTTAAAAGAGTTGGTACTAGAATGCCCTGTGAGCTTAATAGCTTCGTGATTACCAACTCCATTTTTTGTTAAAGTAGAGATTGCAGAAGATCAATGGGAATGATTGGTTATTTTAATTTTTTTTGTATCTAAGCCAATTTTTTCAGCAGATTGTTTTATTCGCTTTGATAAGTTATTTAAGCCCAAAGGCATGTTTTTGTACCATACTCCTTTTTTCCAGTTGGGATGTATAGTTAAAAACAATCGGTCTGTGATCAAGTGAAGATTAGTTGCTTTTTTTTCCATTAATTTTAAATATAATCTGACTGGACACAGGTTTTCATTGGTTCTGTTTCTTACTAGCCATTTACTATTTGTCAAACTTTTAGAGCCTTCTTGGGAAGTTTTCGAAAATATAGGATTATATTCAACCCTTCCAGAGAAGTTGCCTAAAAAAATTAATCTTTAAGCAAACAAAATAAATATAACAATTATTTAGTTACCTACCCTTGAGGCCCAGTTCTTTTTGGCTGAATTTTTTACGGCTTGTTCCCCAAAGGCAAGTTCAAAGGAACAAATGTGGAAAAATATTTTTTGTAATCCGTCGGGATTGTCCTCGTCGTAACATTTGACCATTTCAAAAGATGTGTAGAGTAAATGCTTTTGAACTCATTTTCCCTTTTTTTCCCAGGCCTTGCGTGAAGTTGCCGACCTTTGCATCTCGTCCCAAATCGAGCTGATTTAATATTATGTCCTGAAATGATCCACTTTTAGCCAAATTCTTTGAAATATTTTTCTTGCACCATTTGTGTCACTGATTCCAAAAAGGATTTTATACTAGACTTTTGTAGTCCTCTTCTTTTCTTTTCTTCATGTTATACCCATAATCTTCTAAAATTTTCGCCAAATCTTTTGGCGAAGTATCTTCAAATTGTAATTTCTTTCCTAAAGGGAAATTGGGAAAATTGTTCCCAAGCAGATTTTTCGATTTCGCCGTGTTATAAGGGATCGTGTTATGAATTCTTTTTCGATCTCAGTAAATGAATTACTTCCAAATCGGTTTTCATTGTTTGAACTCATTTTTGCCGATAATTAAAAAATTATGAATCAAAAATATCAGTTTGACAATGTCAAAAAATTGTCGCTGAAATACCATGTTGTTGGTTTGTCCAGGTAGCAATATTTTCAGCTGGATACCGATTTTATGCCGGTGTACTACACTCTAGTGAAATAGTCAATAAAATTTTGTGTTAGGATGATTGATAACACGTTTAACAAAATTTGTAAAACTATTTTTTAGTCAGTTCTTCTGCTTCCTTTTTACCCCAAGCATATTTCGATTTTTGTCATTTCATTGGGGTTATATACGAGTAGAGTTATTGTCAATAATAGTTTTTTGTGATAATTAAATGGTCAGTAGACATACGGAATCGTGGCACACTTTAAATATTTTTTCCACACTATTAACGTGTTTAATTGATTAGTTGCGGTTTAACTGTTTAAGAATGAATATTAATTCAAATGAAAATGGGATTTTAATCATCGTTTCGTGCACGGTGTGATGAGTTACTGTATTACTTACTGGTTCAGTTAGTATTTTCGCGAACCGGTAGTGAAACGTGTTGTTTTTTAAAAGGAAATTTATGTCTTTTTTGCAAACTGATGAAAATGTGGAACTATATGGGATTTTATAGCTTTTCGGGTGGTGATAATGGTATGTAATGTTTTTTCTCCTGCAATTTATTAACATTAAATACTGAATTGGTGTCTTAAATTCCATTCTCATCATTGGGATCTCGGAAACTTGAAAGATCGAAGTCCATTAAATGGAGGCAAAGTTGCATTTTGATGATTATCAAATGCCACCATAAAAGTTAAACAAAATTTAATACTTTGGAAGCTTTAGAATCCCCTTTAAAAATTTTAAAAAAAGTTTAAAATGTATTTTAAAAACCTGAATTAAGAAAATGATTTTATTTCTAAAAGCAGCAATTTTTGCTTTAATCTTGCTTGACTTAAAATATTTATCGTTTTAAAAATAAATGCATTACGTACTCTAAAGCATGTGTACAACAGACAAACCTAAAAATGCATGTTCCGCATTTAAATATTTAGATTTATTGTGCCAAAAAAACGTTAAATTTGATTTAAAGGTGATCTAACGTCAAAAGGTAACCAAATGCACAAAAAATATTTAACTCTTACTAATTATTACTTGCAATAATTACACAAATAAGCTATTGTTGTTGTTGCCATAGGGAATCTGGGAAAGAAGCATAAACACGATATGCTCAAAAAGGGGTTGACATTAAATATGTTCTATGGTTTTGTGGCGGATTCATGTTTTAGTATTTCGGTTTTAATATTCAAAACCAATGATGTATCACACTTATTCGGAAAAATCATTTTAATGTTTTCCTACCAAAAATTTATTCTCTATCTCTCTCTAACACATGGTTTCTTATGGAAATTGCCATAAATATGAATTTTTCGAATAAGTGCGATACATCATTGATTTTGGTACCTTAGAAGCTCCTAAATTAGGTAATAGAAAATCCAGGACCGTATTTAAAAAAAAAAAAAAGTTGATGATGGCAGCTCGAAGACAAAACGTTTGTGTGTAAATATAACAACACTGTCTTGTAGAACAGAAAAAGTAGCAATAAAAATGTAAAAGTTATTTTGTTACATCCATTTAAATAGAGTCCTAAAAAAATTAAAATAAAATCATAAATATTCGTTTTTTTTCCCCAAAATTTTTGTAAGTATTTAAAATTGTTAAACTTTTAAGCTGACATTTTAATCAGCATCGAATTGCGCAACTTTGCCTCCATTTGATCGACCTCGTATCTCTTCAAGTTTCCGAGATCCCAATGAAGAGAATTAAATTTGGGACACCCTGTATAGTGGGTTACATTGTTTTCTTTTACTGTAATTTTAAAAATAACCATGTGGCTACAGTTTAATAGTATATGTATATAGGCTGTGTGGTGCCATAGAAGACAATGCTAATACGCATACCTTTTATCTCCTTTCCTAGATTCCTTATGGCAACAACAACAATGGCTTATTTGTGTAATCAGTGCAAGTAATAATTAGTAAGAGTTAAATATTTTTGATTTGGTTACCTTTTGAAGTTAGGGGTACCTTTAAATCAAATTTAACGTATTTTTGGCACAATGAATCCAAATATTTAAATGCGGAACATGCATTTTTAGGTTTGTCTGTTTTACACATGCTTTAGAGTGCGTAATGCATTTATTTTTAAAACGATAAATATTTTAAGTCATACAAGATTAAAGCAAAAACTGCTGCTTTTAGAAATAAAACCATTTTTTTAATTTAGGTTTTTAAAATGCTTTTTATTTATTTTATTTCTTAGGATTTTAGTTTTGACGCTATTAGGATTCGAAAGCTGTGCTTTGGGAGGCAAAAAAACAACAAATATTGAATTATTTGTCTTTAAAGCACACACTACTTATTTTTTTATAGAAATTATTATGCATATATACCGGGTGTTTCTTAAAGATGGTTTCCCCCTAAAATTTGTTTATTGTTTAAGATGGGTATATATATATATATATATATATATATATATATATATATATATATATATATATATATATATATATATATATATATATATATATATATATTATATATATATTCAACATAACTTTCAAACTTCGACCTACAATTTTACAAATTATTGTTTATGCATACTTTATAAATTATAAAGGTAAACATATTTGTTACAGACTTTTAACATACGGTTATTTGTTTTCATAAGAAATTTCCTGTTGTAACTTTTCCAAACTCACCGAATTGTTTTGAAAAAATAAAAGGAAATTTTTTTTTTTTTTCTAATTAGTCTTAAAAAATTACGAAATTTAAAATTCTCACAGGTTTTTTAAACTCTCATCCGAGTGGTTTTTGTCCCAATATACATTTTAAATTGAGTAAAAATTTTTGAAAATGGGATTAGGTTTTTATTTTAAACATTGTTAATGACTGTATCCAAATTTTCCCAATTGTTGAGGTATCATTGGGAAACAAAATACCTCGAAATTAAGTTAAAAAAACAAAATAATTTAAATTTTTAAAAAATATTTTTTTTAAATACTAAATTAAGTAACAAACGAGATGCCAAAAAAAAGTTCATTTTTTTCCAGTCCCACAACCATTAAAACTTAATCAAAATTTTCCGAAATATCCAAAATTGGAGTGGAGAAACATTTTACCTAATTCTTTTGATTTTCTTGTTTTTTTTGGAAGATTTTTAGCCCTTTATTTTGTTTCGTACCCACTCTTGATTTTGTTTTGTTGTTTAATTTAGTGTATATATTAAAAATAATATTTCATATTGTGGTTTAATTTTTTTTAAGTCAATTTAATTTTTTTGAATTATGTTTTTATTTCGTAATTTTAAGTTTTAAGTAAAAACTGAATAGTTTTATTGTAAATATTTAAAGATTTTTGTTTATAATTTTTCCTTCAAAATCCCCACTTCATTTTTGGTCTTTCCCATAAATTTTTGAAATTTATTTTTTTTAAAAAAATTTTTTTTAAGTTTTTTTGTCATTTTTTTGACATTTAAAAAAATTTTTATGGTGTTTTTTGTTTTTGTTTATTTTACATTTTTTTTTCCAATTTTTTTTAATTTCCTTCCAAATGTTGTTAATTATTCGTTGTTGATATTTTTTTTTAAAAAGTGTTTTTTTTTTTTAGGTAAAAATTCTAAAAGACGTTCACGCTCAAGACTGCCTAGATGGTTGCGACCTTTATCTGTCCCGATGAAAACCATGTCTGAAAAACCCATAGAGTAAGTTAAAATCCCCAATTTATTATTTAAAAATAAAAATATTAATTATAAAGTAAAATAAATATTTTTAATTTTTTATTATAAAAGTTTTAATTTTATTATTTACAATAAGGACTGGCTAAGGTCTACAAAAATTGACACACAAGGCAGAGCAGCCAATACCTTTTCAATCAGTAACTTTCTCAACCCAAACTAATTATGGAGCCTACCTACTTCCTGGGGGTTTCCCCCTCATAATTTTTTCGGCCCTAGATCTTTTTCTTATCTTACACTTAAACCCAACCCCTGAACTCTCAAGCATCAGTAACTATTCCCCTTGGTCGCTCAAACTATGGCTTGGGGCACTATATCATACTTTATACATTCTGCGGCAATTGAATGCATGCCGAAACGCACTGTCTGGTACTACAACTCGGCCGAGTAAGGATGGTCTAAGAGATTTCTTAGCCACTTACCCTTGAGATCCTACCTGCTTTTCCACTCAGGATCGTTTCAGAAATTGTAAAAAATTACCGCAAAAATTTAACTGGGCTTGGACCTATATTCCTAATCCCAAAAAGAACTCAAAAAAACCTTTAAATTACAAACCATGGTTTACTAAACCCTGGACAAAACCAGAATTACAAAAGGAGTTTCTTCAAATCCTTAGTCAAAGCTTTTGCTTTTCAATTTTTTCACCTCTACTCTTTGAAGATAAAATTTGTTTCTATTTCCAAATAAAAAACCGAACTATTTGAAATAAGTTGCTGTCAATTCTGCCCTTGATCCTCCCGTTAATCTTTTGCTTCCAAAAATTGCCCCCTGTTTCTTATAAAATGTCGATTTTCATCTTTAAAGTCAAAAAGATCAAGCGTATTCTTTCTTCTCTAAATACCAAAAAATTGTCTGAGAAGATGAAAACCCAAAAAATTTTTAAAAAAAAAATTGCTCCCGAGCTTACTTTTATCTTAAATCGTCTCTTTCGAATTTTTTACGACACGGGCATTTTTTCAGAGGGGGGGGAAAACCCCCCCGGTGCAACTTGCCCCCAAAAGGGAAGAATGCAAAACTCTACCTTCTAACTATTGACCTAATCTCTTCTTTCAGTTGTTTGTAGGGTAATGGAAAAATTTTTTTTTTTTTAAAACCCCTTAAAAAAGGGATTTGGAAAAACACAGTATGGATTCAGTCACAAAACCCCCAAAAGGGGCCGATTTTTTTTCCCCAATGTCTAAATAACTGGAACAAGTCCCCTTTTTTTTTTGGGTGAATCCCAGATTTTGCTCTTGACATATCCAAAGTTTTTTTGATCAGGTCTTTTTTTTGATAACCCCCCTTTAACAAACACTTCCTTTCTACGATCTTCCACCTAAACTTTGGTCTTGGTTCTTTATTTTTCCCTTTTAATCGACGTATATCATTTTTTTTGGGGGTGGGCTTTTTTTCCAGCTTCTACCAAATTAATGTTAAGGTTTTTTATATTTTATTTATTTATTGATTTAATTCCCAACCAACTATACAGTTTATTAAGGGAATATAACATAAAAAAAATATAACAATTTATTTTTTTTTAAAAGAACTCATTAATAAAACAAAAATTTTAATTTTTTTAAATATTTTTTTATATGTATTTTAAACAGGATAATTTTTTAATTTTTTTAATTTTTTTTAAAGATTATTGTATATTTTTATTCCGTTATGGAGTATTGATCTCATTAAAATTTTTTTTTTTATTTGAATAGTTTCTAATAAATTTTTTTGTCTAGTATTTTGCCCATCCATGTTACTAATATTTTTAAGTATGATATTTAAATTTTTTTTTTTTTAAATTTTTTGGGGAATGAATAAAATACTTTTTTTTTAATTTATATATATGTTTTAAAAATTAAAAAATTTTTTGGGTTTTTTGTACAAATTAATTGTTGGTTCAAGATATGGAAATTTATGAATACTTTTAAAAAATTTTTTTATTTTGAAGTTTTTTTAAAAGGGTTTTTAAAATATTTTGAGTTTGAAAAACCCCCCAAAACTGAAATTAAATTTTAAAAATTTTTTGAGTGTACCAAACTATAATAAATATTTTTAAGCAATTTTAAGGGTATATAATTCCAAATTTTTAAAAAAAAATTCCTATTAAAGGTGATAGAAAATTTGGGGGAAGATAGTCTATAATATGTTTTCTGTAACTTAAATTTTCATCAATATAAACCCAAAAATTTTATACTCGTAGAATAATTTATTTTTTTTTTTTTTTAAATGATAAAAAAGGGAAATTTTTTTATCTTTTCTTTGTTGTTTGCTGAAAATTATATGGAGGTTTTTTTTAAAAATTTTAAAGTAAGTTTTTTAAAATTTAAAAAACCAAAATTAAAGACAATGTTTAAATCATTTTTAATATTTTTTTTAATTTTTAAATGTTACTGTCAGCAAAATATAGCATGGTTGTATCATCGGCAAACAATTTTATACCCCCCTTTTTAATTTTAATAAAGGCATAGAATTTATAAAAATTTTTAAAAAAAGTATTAAAAAATAGACCCTTTTTGGGGGATTAAAAAAAAATTTTTTTTTGAGGAACTAATTTTTTTTTTAATTTTTTAAAATTTTTCTTTCGGTTTTTAAAAACTTGCAAACCAACAATGAATTTTTCCCGTATTCCCATAAAAAATTTTTTTTAAGAATATATGGGGGTTTTTTAATATCAAAAGCTTAAAAAATCTAAGGATAACAGAGCACATTTTTTTTCTGATCTAAAAATTTAAAATTTTTTATCTTTGTAAAAAACTATTGTTTTTTTCTTCTGTATCACTAAATTTACGAAAAAAATATTGGTTTGGAAAAATTTTTTAAACCACCCCCTAAGCCTGATTTTTGGAAAAAAATGCAGGTCAATACGAAAATCTTTTTCACAAGATCTTTTAAAAAATTAGGGGCCAAAAATCTTTTTCCATTTTAATGCCCCCAAAATACAGTAATGTTCGCTGTCTCGAAAAAACTTGCCAATGCTCATCCGTTACTTTTAGAACCCCAAAGGGTTTTTAAATTTGGGTTTTAGTATATTATATCCATAAAACCCCAGTATATATTTCCCAAAAAAAATTTTCTGCCAATTCTACGCTTGATCCTTCTATTAATCTTCCCCCTTTTCCCAAAAGTCATTTTTTTTCCCCTAAAACCGATATCATTTTTAAAGAAAAAAGATCAAGCGATTCTTTCTTTTTTTTAATACTAAAAAATCGTCTGGGCGGGGTATACAGCAATGTGCTCCCGAGCTTGCACCCATCCTAACTCGCCTTTTCAAAACTTTTTTCGACACGGGCTTTTTCCCCGGGGGAGTTGGGCGCGTTTTAAACCTGCCCCCAAAAAAAAGGGTCCAATACTCTCCCTTCTAACTATGGGGCCTATATCTTTTTTTTTCAGTTGTTTAAAGTAATGTAAAAATTCATTAATTCCCAAATCTTCAAGTATTGGAAAAACAAAAAAATTTTACATGACAGACAATAGGGGTTCCGTCACAGTAGATCCACAGCTAATCTTATTTCCTTTGTCTCACATCACTGGAATAAGTCCCTTGAGTTTCTTGGGAATCCCAGATCGTCGTTTGACCCAAAAAACCCTTTCTTTTTGATATATAATGGCTAATCACTTTTTGGCAAGTTTACGACCTGCGCCCAAACAAACGATAGTGTCATTAAGCATGCATTTAAAAAGGGGCCAGTGCCGAACTCAGAAATTTGTATGTCATTAATTAATTTATATTCATAAAAAAACATTTTTTTTATATTTAGATCAAAAATTTTTTATTTTGGGTTTTTTATAATATAAAAATTTTTTTTAGATAGTAATAAAACAATGAGGTAACAAAATTAATATTGCAAAATTTAAATAAAAAAATAGGGGTTTTAAAAAAAAATAGGGTAAATTTCAAGCCCCAAAATTTTTTAACGCCATAAAAGGGTTTTTGGGAAAATGTTAAAATTTATTAAACGCGAGACTGTCGACTTTACACGGTTTTATGTCAGAAAAAAAAGACGAAATTTGAACGCTTTCATATATTTAAAGGGTTTTGCTTTGCTTGGGGATCAGAAAAGGGGGTCGTTAATACACTGTCACCTGTTGTTTAGGAAGGGTTTTTTTTTGACTGGACTTGCATATGGCCGTACAATAAACGGTTTTTTGCGATATTGGAAAACTTATAAACAAAAGGGGAAAAAAAAAGTTTATACAAATAACGATAACTTTTTTCCCCCCTTTTTTCACTTATGATTACGATAGCGATAAAAGGATATTTTTAAAAAATCTTAAATGTTTTTTACAAAAAAAAGGGGATTTTTTACGAGGCAGATTGCCTTTTGGGGAGGTAAAGAAAAAAAAGAATCTATTTTTTCTTTCTTGCACAAATGATATTTTTTTAGGCGGCAAGAGTGCCTCTAGTAGGTATATGTTCGAGGGAATTTTTTTAAATTTTTTAACCTTCCCCCTTTTTTATTTTTTTAGTTTAAATTTTAAAAAGGTTTTTTGTTCAGTTTTTTTTTTAATTTCCCAAATAAATAATTATAGTGTTTTTTTTTTTAAAATTTTGATTGGTTAAAATTGATGAAACAAAAAATTAATTGCTCTTCCCATCCAAACCCTTCGATCAGGTCTGCCATGATGGGCTTAAAAAAACTTCCTTCTTACGGTCTTCCACCTAAGCTTTGCTCTTGGCTTTCCAGTTTCCTTTCTAATCGACGTATATCAGTTGTGTAGATGGTCTTTCCCCCCAGCTTCTACCAAATTAATGCTGGGTGCCCCAGGGCTCAGTGCTGGCACCCACGCTGTTTCTTCTACACATTAACAAATCTTCTCTCTTCCACAATCAATCCCTTCATAGTTTTCCTGACGATAGTACCCTCCATTCAGTATTCAATTCCCTTAACCACCACTTAATTCTGACTAAGAAAACAAGCGCAGGTCAATGCAGATATCTTTTTTACAAGACCTCAAACATCTTGGATTGGGGCGCCAAAAATCTTGTTCAGTTTAATGCCTCGAAAACACAGTCATGTTCGCTGTCGCGAAAAGTCTTGCTTATTCCTTCATATGAGGGCCAAGTTCTGAGCAAAGAGGCGTTTAATCTTGTCGGCGTTACTTTTGAGAATAACCTCAACTGGCACAAACACATTACATTCCCTAGCCTCGGCAGCTTCAAAAGCTTGGATTCCTCTTCCAGCCAAAATATTTCTCTTCTTCCAATCTGTACACTTGTACGTATCCCAAATCGACCCTCTTAGAATATTGTTCTTATGTCTGCGGAAAAGGCCCCCTACAACACTTGCATTCTGGCTCCATTCAAAGAAGAGCCGTTCTCTTATTAATGATCCCCCAACCCCCGCCCACCTAACAATCTTTTTTATAGGTATTTTCACGGCTTCTGTTCAGAGGAATTGGCCATATAATTCCCTTCTCTGGCGGCTCCCAACAGAGCCCGTAGTGCAAACAAAGAGTTAGAGAAGCCCCTTTCTTCGTTCCTTCATCCCTAGAGTGTCAAGACTGTGGAACCTGCTGCCCGCAGAAGTTTTCCTTCCCCCCAATCTCCAAATATTTAAGTCCCGTGTGAACAAACTCCTCTCACCACACTTGACACCCACGGTACGTTGTACTTAGGCATCAGCCTTCTGGACTGTCCCAAGAAAAAAAAATATATGTATCTCCCTTTTTATGTATCCAAAATAAGATTATCCTTGAAAATGTTAATTTCTTGGCGCACCCTTAAGATAAAAAAAATAAATCGGACTATAATTGTTAAAGAAATTTTATGTAAAGATAACTAATACAATCCAACAGCCCTATGGTTTAAGTCCAAAATAATATTATTATCCACAAATATAAACGTTTTAATTGTTTTCAGGATGTGGCGGGGCGCATCGCCCGTTACAAAGATGAAGCCAACAACTGGCTGAACAATTTGGCAACATCAACTAACGGCAACGGTGGCGGCTCATCGGTAGCTCGGAGGGGCCCAGGCCCACCCGTGCCTCCAGGTTGAGGGCCCAGGCGACTAGTGGTGCTATCCACGGAAGTACTGGGGTTGGTAGTCCTTGGCGGATGAGGTAAGTGTAACTGTGTTAAATATGCTAAGACTATTTTTTACAAATACCATTGGAAGTAGGGTTTTTTAAACTTGTTTTCAATGTTTAAAATGCATGTAGCTCAAACAGTCTTTGTCATGCCATAAGTGCCATAACCGAAAGCTATTACTTTTCACATAAATTTTATATGCATAAAATAATTTGATAATTTTTTTAATTTAAAAGATAGAGGTGCTATGAACTTAACTAGCCTTTTGCTTACGTGGACTACACAATTTTGGTTTTGTTTTACTCGTTCTCGCGGGCTATTGTCTCCTCTTTCCCCCAAAATTTCCCCCCCCCGCGATCGTCTTTCGTCCCAACTCCGGCATAAAGCGTTTTAATGTGCTATTATTTTCTAATATAAATGGAGTGAATGAATTACTTCCTAATATGTTTTTATAAAAAATCTACAAAAAATAATATTTAAATGTTTTCGTAAATAATTATAATTGACAAATACAGCGTGGTAACATTTTTATAGTAATCCAGAAATGACGAATTTCCTATACAAACTTTCATCCTCAATCCCTTAAAGGGTAAAGTTTTAAAAATAATACCACTTTCTATTTTCTGGTTTATTAGAATCCTAATTACCAACTTCCATATGTATAACTTCAAAAATGGCGATATTTCTAAACAAACTTTCATCCCCAATTTAACTCCCCAAGGAATGTAATTTTAAAAATGGTAAAAAAACATATTTAATTGTAAATAATAGTCTAAATACCAATTTTCGTATTTGCAAGTACAGAAATGTCAAAGATCCATGCAAACTTTCACCCCCCTTTTCTGCTCCTTTAGAAAGGGTTTTCTAAAATCCTTTCTTAGCCAACGTCTTCTATTCATAATCTTCCTCCTTGCGAATTTTCATCAATGTATGAATTTCATCCCCATTTTAACTCCCCAAGTAATGTCATTTCAAAAATGCCAAAATATTTAATTTTTAATTGTAACCAATAGACTGATACCAACTTTCATACTTCTGAGTCCAGAAATGATAAAGTTCCTTACAAACTTTCATCCCCCATTGTCCATCCAAAAGAAGCAAAATTTTCTGTTCTTACGTGGTGTTGATGCACTTATTGCACGTCCTTTACGTGGGTCACCTCTAAGATTTGTCTACAACTAATCCTTCCACTTATATTTAAATATAGAGAATCCTTATATACTTTTAACAATGGCTTATGATTTTTTTTTGCTGTAACACCTTCCAAAAAGAAGAATTTTCTCTTTGCACGATATTGAATATTTTCCAAACAACAAATACTGTAACAGGTCAAATTTGAACAGCTATAAATATACATATTAATCCACAGCTTTACATACTTTATTATTACATGACAAAACTTATGTAACAACCACTTAACGCGGTTTAATTATAACCAACCCACATTTGCAGAACTACTTCAAAGAAATTGGCATTGCGAGATTTATGTGATAAACTCAAACTTAAACTCAAACTAGTGCTTTATTAATACTAATATTTACATTTCATGTCTTAAACAGTATAAAATATAAATACAGGTCTTCAGTTTTTTCTTGTTCAGGATCTGGAGACAAGTCAGCTGTTAGCCAGAGCTGGTGGTCGCTCTTATGTGGTAGAAGCCATAATTTTGTTGTAGTATTAGTTGACCATACAAGCGACTTAAGCAGTTTACTATTACTTGGAAGTTTAAATAGCGTTTGTTTAATTGAATTGTGATGTGATTGTAATGTTTGTTTTTACAGGAAAATGCTTGCAAAAACCTGTTTAACCTAAGCTGTGATAAACCCTGTGTGTTATAAAGATAATAATTTAGTTTAACCAAAAATTCTTCGAATAAAACTTTCTTGTTATTGAGTTCCAAGGTGTAAGCAAAAAGGCTTTGGAAAACCTGCAGCGAGATTCCACGTATTGCAGAAACCTATAAATCTATAGATTACCCGCCTCAATTTATATTTTTTACTGTTTTTTATCCTTTCTATTTATCTTTTTCCTTT
This sequence comes from Listronotus oregonensis, assembly GCA_019359885.1. Lineage (NCBI taxonomy): Eukaryota > Metazoa > Arthropoda > Insecta > Coleoptera > Curculionidae > Listronotus > Listronotus oregonensis. The sequence continues at coordinate 4,058 of JAHBCN010003014.1, read as the reverse complement.
ATCACATCTCTTTTTATTTTACCATCTGAATGTACGAATTATAAAACTTTGTCTAAGGGCAAATAAATTGCTATTATAACCTTAAACCTAACCAAATCGTATTTTTTCATTCCTTCCGTCTTTTGCCCACCGACGAGCTACAGGGAAATTGTCCCTCTTTAATAGGTATTTTCACGGCTTCTGCTCTGAAGAGTTGGCCACGTAGTGCCACTTTTATGCATTGTTTTACAGTCAAACTTGGGAGGCCCCGAATTTTCCACTTTGTTCGTTCTTTCATCCCTAGAGTGTCCAGACTATGGAACCTGTTACCCGCAGAAGTTTTTCCTTTTCCCCCAACGCTCCCAATATTTTAGTCTCATGTGAATAAACTCCCTATTACCGCAATACAGACACCCACGGTACGTTAGTACTTAGGCATTTGCCTTCGTGGACTTTCCCAAGATAAAAAAAAATCTTTTTAAATGCTACAAGTTTTTGTTATTAATCCCTGCTATAAAACGTATTCAATATAAGTACTTATAGTCGAGGAGGAATCGGCGCATGAATACCGAAAACTATTCCACCTCAATTTTTTTTATACGATCCTCCTTAAATTGTCGTAGTGATGATATAAATGCATATTGCCAAAGACAATTGTAGTTATCACAATAGACGCCCAGTCCCTATGTATAAATACTTTTTGCCGACAATCGAGTTTTATGATCTCAAAGAATCTAGGTACACCTGCTTTTTATACTAGGATCAAGAAAATATGAAGCTAAGACTTTTTTTGTAAAAGCTAGGTTTTCATTCATTTTTTCTCACTGATAAGGGTAGTTTTACCCTTAGAATAGGGTGGTAGACTATCATATACATTTATTTCTTACTAGACATGTCCGGAAAATCTGTTTTTTTTTTGCAATATTTAAGGTTGTAGGTACATAATTTTATACATTTTGGGGGATAATTGTACGCCCACAGAGTTCATAGGGCTTTATTTACAACCTTCGCAGGGATGGAAATGTATTATTTCATTTTTTCAAGGTCCATTTGAAACAAAAATTGCAGTGAGAATAAGTTTTAATACCACTGCTATTTTTGCAATTTTTTAGATTTGGCATCTTTTCAACCCCTAAATAAAAGTGATTTTTAAAAATTTGCAAAAAACGAAAAACAATGCTCTTCCCAAATAAACAAATGTGAAAAAAACAGGCAGTTTTTAAGCGATTTTTGCGGTTACTCTTTGAACTATCAGACATTTAAATTAATAACTATCAAAAGGTTACTTTAAACACCGAATAAATTTTAGGTGTCAATCATATAATTATAATGTATTTATTAGTCTAAATAATTTTAATATATATATAAATACTTACATTTATAATCAATTGCTCACATAGTGTACTATTAATTCTTGTAGGAAACGAAAAAGCCTAACTCTATCTGCTCTTCACTCACTCGGCAGTCATCATATTGACATAGATTTCCCGACATTTTAACAAGAAACAAATTTTAATTACCAGGAAAACACAAACAAATCACAATGCACAAATGGCAATACGATATGCAATGAATTAACCAACCGTTTTATTTACTCAAAAATACGTTTTGCTGTATATCCACACTTTAATTAATTCTCACTTTATTTGCAAATAGCATAAACTAAAAAAATGCCTTATTTGATTTTATTTATAAAAAAAAATTAAATAAATTTAGGTGAGCCTATACAAACATTTCTTGTTATGTAAGAATGTCTTATAATAAAAAAATAGAATTTGTAAAAATTTAAAATCATGTTTATCAACGTGTATTCTTATACTAGGTATAAATATATTTTAGGAAATAATTCCCCACAGTACAAGTTTAAAAAATTAAAGTTTTTTTATTTAATAAAGAAAAAAAAAAATTAAAAAATAAGATTAAGATTAGTGAAACGAATATAAATTCGAACCTATTTTCGACAGAAATAATTCCTACTTTCTGTTACTTTTTTTATTGGATTGGCAACGGTGTTCGTTTATACAGCAGCGTGTGCACGTATATTCTCTCGATGGACGCTCGCTCAAGGAATCTCAGCAAGCGAGCGTCCAAACCTAATACCAAAAATTTTACATTGTTCTGTGTGTCTATAGTGATAACTACTATTGTCTTTGATATTGCCATGAGGCAACCTGGTGCCATATTGTTTAAACCGAAATTGTTTAAACCCACGCAAGGAATTGTTATTTCTTAATTGGATATTTTTTTAAATATGTTTTATTGAAATACAAATAAAAAAGGTCCTATGACGTTTTACCATAAAGTTAATATCTTTGAAGATATGAATGTTTAAAGGTTCGAAAATTTTTAATTTTGGGTACTTTTGTTTAAACAATATGGCACCAGGTTGCCCCATGGCAACATGGATTTATATTATCAGTAGGGCAATTTAATCACATCAGGATTGTGGGAGAGGTAAAATATTTGGATGTCATCCTAGACTCTAAACTTACCTGGAACCACCATCTCGCTCAAGGGAAAACATGGGGCCTTAAACCAAACATGGTCTATTGGTTATACACCATGGTGGTAAGGCCTATGATAACATACGCATCACTGGTATGGTGGACAAAAATGCGACAAAGAACTGCTGTTACAGAACTGGCCAAGGTACAGAGACTTGCTTTCTATAACAGGAGCAATTAAAACAACCCCAACAGCAGCCATGGAGTGTCTCTTAGACCTTCCACCACTTAACCTTATAGTGATGGGAGAGGCAAGAATGAGCTACTTCCGACTGCCACAGAAACAACTGGTGTCTACGCTAGTTTGAGACACAACAACATAAAAAGTCGAGCGAACAGACCAGATGATTCAGCAATACTCATTTAACAACACCTTCGAGGTAAAAATTCCAGATCAAAGTGGCAGCAACCCGAACTCCCCGACACGGTTGGAGACATCATCTGGTAGGGAACTGGAGCGGGCGTGTACAGTGAAATAAGGAATTCACAATTCTTCATTCCACTAGGAACACACAGTTCTGTATTTCAAACGGAAATATATGCTTTCTGCACTGTGCAAAAGAAAATAACAGGAGGGCTTATAAAACCAAGCGGATCTGCATAATAACAGACAGCCAAGCGTCACTAGGGGCACTAGTTAACCCTAAGGTAACGTCCAAGCTGACATGGAAATGCCAAAAAGAACTGGAAGTCCTGGGAGAACGCAACAGAGTAACTCTCTTGTGGGTACCAGGACATTCGGGGATAGAAGGCAACGAAAAAGCGGATGAGCTAGCGAGACAGGGATCATCGCGCACAATCACCTCCCAAAACCACAGCACGAGAGAAAACCAGGGAATGGATCCGAAACAAACACGAAGAATACTGGGAAACCTCAGTAGAATAAGACATGGAAAAAGCTTCATAAGAGGCCCATCCAAAAGAACGAAGGAAGAACTACTCAGAAAAAGTAGGAAAAAACTTCGCATAACAGTAGGGTTGCTAAAGGGCATGATATCCAAGAGGGCACCTACACAAGATAGGCTCATACAATGGGGACCCAAGTTGCAAATGTGCGACGAGGGGAAGAAACATCCTACCATATCCTGTGCGAATGTAAAGCATTGAATCACAAAAGACAGGCATTATTTGGGCAACCGGAAATGAGCCCACAGGAATATATCAACCAACCAGTCTCGGGGTTATACAGACTTGTAGAAGGAACAAGACTAATGGGAGGATTGATATAAAAGACAATGGGAGATTAGGCAGAAAAGCCATGAGGCTGCGCTGCCCGGTAGTTAATCAAGAAGGAGAAGACGGCTTCATCGTTTAAAAAAATTGTGGTGGAATAGTTTTCGGTACTCATGCGCATGCGCCGATTCCTCCTAGACTTTTTCCACGCGCAATAAACTTAGAAACAGTTGCACATACATAATATACATATTTAATAAATTATTTAAATATATTCTTTAGCCGGGATAGGTGAAATTTATGCGCCATACCCCTCATTGGTCGATATGGACCTGATGGATCTGTCCTATATTAACCCAAAAAAAGTTATGGACTTTGCAAGAAAAATAGAGACTCAAAGCA
>JAHBCN010003013.1:0-81493 GCA_019359885.1 Listronotus oregonensis | reverse complement strand
CTTTATCTTGTTGACGTTCTTTCTCATTCCAATCACTATGTGTATAGCTCAGCGTTTAAATATTTTTATTATCAATTTAAATAACCATCAATTTTTTTTAAACATTAATTCAACTAAAAAAAAAATAATAATAAAATATCATTAAAATTTTTAAGATCATTCTGAACAGTAATGTTAAAAATTTATTTTTTAAATCGATAATAAAAATTTTTAAAACCATGAGCATCTTTTTCCTATGGTGAAGCATGAAGATCAGAAATTTAAGCTCCTGCCAGGTTAAACACCCAGATAAGGGGCCTTTTTTTTTTTTTTCAACTAAAAAAAGTCAAAATTTTTTTTGTTCAAGTTTCAAGTGAATGGGTGGTGTTATTGGACAAAAAAATAAAAAATACCCGGCCACTTGGTTATCCCATTGACCTGCCATATTGAATTGTTTTTTCATTCAATAAAAAAACATTTTTTATTTTTAAAGGGATCAGCTTTTTAACATTTTCCCCAAATAAAAAAGTGAAATTTTAAGCCCAAAAAAATTTTTGCAAAACTCCTTTAATACTTTTTTTTTAAAAAATTTATATAACTTTTTATGAGAAACCCAAAAACATTTTTTCCCAATTTACTTTTTCAAAAAATTTTTAAAATTTTTTAAGTATTTGGTTTTTTTTTAATTTAAACAAATATTTTAAAAACTAAAACCAAAAAAATTTAAAAAAACACTGACGTAGTTTTATTAACCCAAATTTTCACCATATACCATTTTTTTCCCCAAAATCAGTAGTTTTCGGTTTAAATTAAAAAAAAAAAAATTCACAATTTTTTTTAAGATATAAAAATATTTGAACCCGCTGATAGACAGCGTGCGTGAATTACTTTTGGGTTTATAAATATAAAAAAAAAGTTTTATTTGGGTTTTCTTATAGGCTTGGTTTTTTGCGGTGGCCTCCAGGACTATAATATTAAAGCATGATGATTTAAAAGCAAGTAAAACGACAAATGTCAATTAATTTAAAATTATTGCTATATTTGGTATTCGGGCTTTATATTTTTATATATAAGTTAAGTGTTTAAGCAAAGAAAAGCTCTATTTATATAATATTTATTTATTTTTTTTAGTTCATGGCGACATGGCCCACCAAATACAAAACAACCTTACAAAACTGAAAAAACAGAAATAAATTCTACATTTACAATAGATATCCATACAAAAGCCAGCAACCATGAGACTGAGGAACCATTTTCGGAAACATCAATGAAACTAAACTTGGAAGAAAATGTGATTTTAATAACTCCAGAACAAAAGGTAATCCAAGTAGTAAAAAACGCTTGATATCTACATTTCATTAAAAAAAATAAGAAACTTTATTATTTACTAGTATATGGTCCAATCAATCTTAAGCACAAAACTACAACCTTTGCATTTGATAGACTTACTCAGGGTCATTCCGTGTACCTATATTGACCCATATGCTTGAGGCACAGCTTGAGGCTTTATTATTAAAGATATGAAAAGTTCTATGGAGATAATTTATAGATTTTCACCCGAACTTTTCAAAAATCTTATTAGAAAAAACAAAATACTATCGAAAGTCCAATATTTTTCCACAAGTTGTATTTTTTTTAACACCCTGTAAATTATTGGATATTCAAAAAGAACTCATTATCCTGATTTTAAAAATATACAGGGTGGCCCACCCCATTCGCCTCGATTTTTTTACGAGAAAAGAGTTGGGAAAAAACTTTTAGCACGGTCATATGTGGGTACATGAGGAGCATATTTCAAAATTATTTTGAAATATACAGGGTGACCCAAAAAAAAGTACCTATCAAAGTTACATTTGTTCTTATGGAACACCCCATATTTTTTTATATTTTTAGATACTATAGACCAAATAAAGGTGAGTTATTGTTAAATTTCCTATACCTAAAACTGACCGTTTCTGAGAAATTTAGAAAAATTTTAAAATACAGACCATAATTTAAAAATTGTTTACGTCCTGTAACATATAACGAGCTGCTTGTAATTAAATTTATTGCTTAGCCTAAGGTTTAAGTTAACTATCACATAAAAGTTTGACCTTTATATTATACAGAGTGTTGAAAAAAACTGCCTTAAAGTTTGGACACACATTTTATTAAATAACTTTCTTAAGTTAAATAGAACACCCCATTTGTTGCTTGACGCGGAACTAAATTCCTTTAAAACCATATTTGGGTTTCCCCACTAATACCTAATCTTCTTTCTGCTTTATAAAGGCGTTTTTATATTTGACTTATCCTTTATCTTAAAAATGGAACACCCTGTATTGTAATTAAAAAAACCTTTTTATTAAGGATCATGTATATTTGTTAAAAGCACAAGTTAAAATTTTTAAAAATAAGATGTATCTCAAGCCAAATGCAGGCAAAAGTAATAACTCCAATTTATTGCCATTTCTTAAATATTAAAGCATTCTTAAAAATGAAAATCGAAATATAGTGGAAGGCACACCTGTCCTAATTGTTGAGACAAAGATGTTAAATTGCCCTTGTTTCTTAGCAAATGAATCAGACTTTATGGTAAAATAAAACTACTCGTGTTCCAATTATTCCACCTCACACGTTAACAGACCATCTGTGCTGGTGATCAAGGTTTCCAAAAATATTAGGATTTTGGTCAATGTAGTAGTAAAAGTTATGTCTGTTAACTAATCCGTTGTTATGAAAAATAAAGTCTGATACATTTGCTAAAAAACAAGGGCAATTTAACATATTTTGTCCCAACAATTAGGACAGGTGTGCCTTCTACTATATTTCGATTTTCATTTTTAAGAATGCTTTAATATTTTAGAAATGGCAATAAATTGGAGTTATTACTTTTGCCTGCATTTTGCTTGAGATACATCTTTTTTTTTAATTTTAACTTGTGCTTTTAGCGAATCTACGTGATCCTTAATAAAAAGGTTTTTTAATTACAATACAGGGTGTTCCATTTTTAAGATAAAGGATAAGTCAAATATAAAAACGCCTTTTGCATAAAAAGCAGAAGAGATAGGTATAGGAAACCCTAATATGGTTTTAAAGGGAATTTAATTCCGCGTCAAAATAGGCTACTAAATACAGGGTGTTCTATTTAACTTAAGAAAGGCTAATAAATACAGCCCTTACTTCACTTTAACAGTGAAGTAGGGCTGTGTTAAAATGCGTGTCCAAACTTTAAGGCAGTTTTTTTCAACACTCTGTATAATATTAAGGTAAAACTTTTATGTGATAGTTAACCTAAACCTTAGGTAATAAATTTAATTATAAGCAGCTCATTATATGTTACAGGGTGTAAACAATTTTTAAATTATGGTCTGTATTTTTAAATTTTTCTAAATTTCTTAGAAACGGTCAGTTTTAGGTATAGGAAATATAACAATAACTCACCTTTATTTGGTCTATAGCATCTTAAAACATGAAAAAATATGGGGTGTTCCATAAGAAAAAATATAGGTTTGATATAAACTTTTTTTTGGGTCACCCTGTATATTTTAAAATAATTTTGAAATATGCTCCTCATGGACCCACATATGACGGTACTAAAAGTTTTTCTCCAACTCTTTTCATTTCTCGTAAAAAAACCAAGGCGAATGGGGTGGGCCACCCTGTATAGTTTTATACTTTTTCAATAAGCCATTTGGATAATATTTAGGTTAAAAAATGAATGTTTAGATCCAGCTTGCCGTGGATAAAAGATGAAATTACACAATTGTTCTCACTTGACATGCCATATTGCTGTAATTATTTTATTATCACCCGATAATGATTTATACTGATAAAGAAAAGTGTGAATTTTTACGTTTATTCCCTTTCTGGTCAAAGATATTTGGAGTTTCTTGAAAAAAAATAGAAGCTCTTTTAGAGAACTTGTGAGTCAGAGAATACTCTCAGGTAATCTGGCACCAAGACGAAGCTCCGCCACATAACATAGCCCCTGTGATAGAATTTTTGTACAACCGTTACAACGATTGGTTGGAAAGACATAGCAGCATTTAGTGGCCAGCCAACAGCCCTGATCTAACCCCATTAGATGCTTTCCTATGGGGTTATCTAAAAAATCTGGTGCATGCCGAAAGAAGCACAAACTTGGACAGAAAATTTCCCAAGAAATCGAAAATTTGAACAACGATCACCCAAATTACATTTTAAATGCTGTGAACAAATTGGAGAATGGTTATATTGACAGTATCGATAAAAATGGTGGTCACATTGAGCAATTTTAACTCTATTTTCTATATGTTATACTCTGTATTTACGAGTAAGTTAATAAATTGTGTAATTTTATACACGTCAACCAATAACACCTACAATACAGGTGTTATTGTGTGTAGGTGTTATTGCGTCAACCCGGATCCAAATATTCGTTTTTAAACATTTTTAAACTTCAATATTTTCTAAACGGGTCATCGGAAAGGTATTAAACTATATATTTTTGAAATTTTTCTGAAATTAGTTCTTTTTGAATATATAATAATAAATGCAACTTGTGAAAAAATATTGGACTTTCGATGTTTTTTTTAATAAGATTTTTGAAAAATTCAGGTGAAAATCTATAAATTTTCTCTATAAAATTTTTTCATATCTTCAATAATAAAGCCGCAAACATATGGGTCAATATATACGGAATCAACTAAAAGTGTTAATGTAGTTATTGAGTGAATAAGGTTGATTTCCATAATATGATCTTTTTACACTTGTTTAATGTGCAGTCTTATGGCGGGACGATGTACGCCATCTAAACGAAATTGTCCGCTACCACTATTACACCTTACCTTATAATAGGCCCCTTAAAAATATTTTTTATTGGCTAAAAATAACCCTTTATACATAAATAACATTTTTGCCAAGTATTTTTTTATTACAAAACTTTATAACAGAGCTATAGCCTTTTCAAATTCAAATATAAAACGCCTGCATCAAAACAACATCTAAGTATTTCAATGTCTCATAACATCACAAAGTAAGAAACAATATGTGCAAGAGTAACTTAACGTTTGTATTATATTTTGTTAGTAAAGTTAATTTTTGTTTTTTTGTATAATAAACATATTATGTATTTAATTTTATTATTTTTCTTTTCTTAATGTCTATGAATTGCAGCATATTAAAGTAAAAGTGATTAAAATTCATAAAAACTAATATGAATATTATTATCGACAGAAAAAACTATAAAATTTACAAAATTCATAACAACTAAGATGAATATTCTTATAGAGCAGAAAAAAATGTAAAAATTTATATTCTTTTTTTTGTGTAAGTTCATGTATACGGGGTGTTCTAAAAAACATAGAACAACGCTTAATGGGAGATTTCTTAGCAAAAATAAGACAAAAATGTCATATATACGTGGCTCCAAAATGGTCACAATGTTAAGATACAGGGTGTCAAACAAAAATTTACAGAACTGCGATTTTTCCTTTATTTTAAAATCGGGTTTTTCGATTTAAATGAAACTTGATACGGTTAAAACATTGACCGAAATACAACTTTTGATGATACATTTTTGTTGATATTATGGATCACTGGCGTAGGTTCGGCAATTTGATTCTTTTTAACAAAACTTAAATGCATGTATTCTAGCAAGGGTGCATACTTTAAACATTTTTTCACACAAGTTAAAAATTAGGATATTTCAAAAGTCATTAAGTTTATCGAGGTATTTCAAGAGAACAGAGTAAGTACTATTAAATTATCAATTTTAATACCAAATAATTATAATCAGAAGGTATATTTCGGTCAATTTCCTAACTATACCAAGTTTTATTCAAATCGAAAATCCTGACTTAAAAAACGGCAATTTTGAAAATTTTTCTTTTACACTCTGTATCTTAAATATTGGGCTATTTTAAGGCTATGTTTATGAAACAATTTTGTCTTATTTTTGGCCAAAGAATCTCCCATTAAGCATTGTCCATGTTTTTGAAACACCCTGTATACTCTTGAATAATGTACAAGTACGTCAATATTTTTTTATAAACTTTAACATTAAACATTCGGTAGATTCCCTATACAAAATGTGGCAAGATGAGTAGCAAAAGCAGAAAAAAAATATATTTAGATCATAGACAATTTAAAAAAATGAAGTTTGTTTCAAAAACGCATAAATTTATATAATTTTGAGTGCCCAAATTCAGGTCTCCACATTTATCTAGACCTCAATTCGAAAATAAGGTAAATAATTATTTAATTTTTGAAACATAATGCTAGATCCAAAATTTAGAAATTCTTTAAATATTACTATTTTTTATTAAAAAAAAATTCTTAACTTCTTACTTCTCAGTTTTACGGTTAGTCGGTATTTAAAAAAGTTTCATTTGATTTTAAGTCCATTAGTACCTTCCCAATTATTAATACTTATATTCTGTGGTATTAAAATTGTCGTCGCTCTTTATAATTTAAATTTGCCTAAATTTTTTATTATGGATGTAACTGCTTTGTGTCACATATATATGTTTATAGAAAGAAGATCAAATACCAGCTGAAGAGGAAACTAAAATAAACGATGAGCCAACGTATGACACGCCAAAAGAAAAGCAATGTTGGTCAATGTATTGCAAAATGACAGAAAAAGGTAACTACAATCTAGATATTTTTTAAAATTTGGAGCCCGTAAAAATGTGTTAATTAACGCCTATGATACAGTGACTGCCAAAAAGTTAAAAACATATGCAAAAACGAATTAAAATATGGCCGTTTAAACGTTGCATTCGCGTGCGAAGAGAACTTTTCGGGGCCTTAGTTATACGAAATTGTCTTGCTTTTTGGGTGGATAAAATAGCTTATATAGGAACAAAGTTATCGTCAAAATACAAAAGTCATACAATTTTTTTGAGCTTTCTTTCTTTTGCCCATATACACTGCGCAACTTATTAAACCTCACAATCAAAAATTTGTCTCAACTTTGATCTTATGTATTTTCGTTATTTTTTATTCGTTTTTATTGATTTTTTTTGTTAGTTTGTAGGTTTTTCTCTTAAGAATATCACTACGCTAGGTGTTTTGGGTAAAAAAGTTTTTTTGGTATTATACCGAGTGTTAATAAAATTTTTTTTTTTTTTGGAAAATTTGAAACACCCTGTAGCATATATTAGCTATTTCAAGTTACTCCAATTATAGCTAAATTAAAGCATCTACCTTTATTTACATTTTCTTTTTTTACTTTTCTGTTTATCTCTGTTACTTTATAAAATACACTGTTTTGAAACACCACGTGTTTTTATTACTTAAAATCCATTTATCAAAAACTTAAACAGCTAGAAGGCTTTGGAAAATAAAGTGACAATTGGATTTTATTTTCCTGCTAGGACTGGAAAAGATAGAAGTAAAAAAATCTTAACAAAATAAATCAAATTTTCTATCAAGGCTTAAGACTTATTACTGGTTGCATGAAAAGTACACCTATTAACGCCCTATTAGCAGAAACATCGGGAAATCGACATGGAATCCAGGAGAAAATGGCTAAGCTCAAAATTTGTTACAAAATAAGTCAAATAAAGAATCACCCACTAATAAGGTTATTAGAAGATATTAAAAATCAAGTTCTACAAAAAACTACCTATTGGAAAAATAAAGAAACTCCATATCTGGTGGACGCTTTAATTAACTTGCAACAATATGAAAATAATCTCTACAAAGAGAACACACATCCCTGCTTTGAACTGGATTATGAATTTCAGATAGAAAATCTTTTAGTTATTGATCTAGAGTTAAGTAAATTAGAAACAAATACTGTAAGTAAATTCAGGGAAAGCATGAGTAATATAGCCAAAAATTATACATTAATTTATACGGATGCATCAAAATTAGAGGAGAGAGTGGGAATTGGAGTATATATTCCAAAATTTAACATCAACTATTCAGGTAGAGTAACTGATAATTTAAATATATGCTCAGCGGAAATAGCAGCAATAAATAAGGCTTGTACCATTTGCCTTTCTGAGAATATACAGAAAGTTTTAATATTAACAGACTCACAAAGCGCTATCGACAAACTTAAACAAATGAAAATAGACTCAAATAATGATTATATCTCCTTACTTACAAAACAAATGATTGTAGAGGCCAGACAAAATGGCACTGATATTGTTATAGCATGGATACCTGGACACTCAAATATCCCAGGAAACGAGCATGTAGATAAATTAGCGAAAAAAAAGGCTGTGAATTAAGCACACCAAAAAAATCTAGAACTCGACAAGGCCGATATCCTTCACATCCTAAAAAAGAATATAAAACAAAAATTCGAAAAATCCTGGAAGGAAACATGTAAGAAGAAAGGAAAATGGTACGCAAGAATGGCACAAAATTTTCCATGGAAACCCTGGCATCAAAACCTTCATTATATAAACGAAGGCATTTCTAACCTTACTTTCAGTTTTACGGTTAGTCGGTATTTAAAAAAAAGTTTCATTTGATTTTAAGTCCATTAGTACTTCCCAATTACTAACTATATCGTGGTCAAAATTGTCGTCGCTCTTATAACTAATTTGCCTAAATTTTTTATTATGGATGTAACTGCTTTGTGTCACTATACTGATATGTTTATAGAAAGAAGATCAAATACCAGCTGAAGGAAACTAAAATAAACGATGAGCCAACGTATGACACGCCAAAAGAAAAGCAATTGTTGGTCAATGTATTGCAAAATGACAGAAAAAGGTAACTATCAACAGATATTTTTAAAATTTGGACGTAAAATGTGTTAATTAACGCCTATGATACAGTGACTGCCAAAAAGTTAAAAACATATGCAAACGCAATTAAAATATGGCCGTTTAAACGTTGCCTGCGTGCGAAGAGAACTGGGGCCTTAGTTATACGAAATTTCTTGCTTTGGTGGATAAAAGCTTTAGGAACCAAAGTTATCGTCCAAAATACAAAGTCATACAATTTTTTGAGCTTTCTTTTTTGCCCATATACACTGCGCAACTTATTAAACCTCACAATCAAAAATTTGTCTCAACTTTGATCTTATGTATTTTCGTTATTTTGTTCGTTTATTGATTTTGTTAGTTTTAATTTTCTTAAGAATATCACTACGCTAGGTGTTTTGGGTAAAAGTTTTGGTATTATACCAGTGTTAATAAATTGTTTTTGGAAAATTTGAAACACCCTGTAGCATATTAGCTATTTCAAGTTACTCAATTATAGGTAAATTAGCATCTACTATTTACATTTCGGTTTTTACTTTTCTGTTTATCTCTGTTCTTATAAAATCACTGTTTTGAAACACCACGTGTTTATCTGTAAACTCCATTTATCAAAAACTTAAACACTGAAGGCTTTGAAAATAAAGTGACAATTGATTTTATTTTAGAAGGCTATGGAAAATAAAGTGAAATTTGTGTTATCGGTTTTTTGTTGACAGTCCAGCAATAATTAGTGAATAATAATGGAACGGCAAAATAGAAATTTAACACGTGATGAATGTGTTGAGGCGCTTACATTAAATGGTGAAGGGTGGAGTTACAACTGCATAGCTGCATAGGTTAGGAGTGTGGAACACCACTATAGCGAGGGTTATTGAAAGGTTTGCAGAAACAGGAGAACATTCCAGGCGGACCGGTCAAGGTAGACGTCGTGTTACAACTCTTAACCAAGATCGTTTTTTAAGAGTAAGTGCTGTGCGACAACGATTTACAACTTCAAGAAATTTAAGATCAGAACTTCAAGGTGCAGGTGGTCCACTCATATGTGTTCAAACTGTGCGTCGACGATTAAAAGAAGCAAATTTAAGACCCAGGATTGCTGCTCGAGGACCCGCATTAACAGTAGATCATCGAAGAGCCAGATTAAATTTTGCTAATGAGCATGTAAATGACTGATGAGTCGAGGTTTAACTTGTTTAATTGTGACAGACGTACCCGCGTCTATCGCAGACCAGGTGAGCGATACAGTCAATGCAATTTTTTGCACACAACTTTATATGGAGGTGAATCCGTCATGGTGTGGGGTGGAATATCTTTGACAGGTCGAACCGAGTTGGTAATTGTAAATGGAAGTCCTAATTCTAAAAGGTATATTACAGATATTCTTGAAGAACATGTTGTGCCTTATGCACCCTATATAGGACCTAATTTTTTACTCATGCATGACAATCCGCGTCCCCATACTGCTCGAATCGTAAGAAATTATCTTGCAGAAGTTGGAATAAATTACATAGAATGGCCAGCACGTAGCCCCGACCTAAATCCCATCGAACATTTTTGGGATTATATTGGTTGACGGTTACGAAGTGAAGGACGTCAACCACAAAATTGTCCGAACGTCTGGTCGAATTATGGAATAACTTAGAACATAATGTAATAAAAACCTTAATTTTAAGCATGAACAACAGATGTCGGGAGGTCATTCGCTGCAGCGGCAGAAACACCAGATACTGATTCTGTAATAAATTTGTTTTTTTAGTTAGTTATTTATTGTTGTTTTTAAATCAATTCGTACAATTGAGGTTGTGTTTTTTTTTAATTTGTTTCATGTCTTATTATGACTTTTTTTTTAAACACCTTCACTCGTTCGCAGTAACTCAGATATCAAGGGAAACAAAAAAGCAAAATGAGGGATTAGTTCAGTTTAATAAGTAATGAGTACCTAGCAAAAAAAAAGTAAAATAATTTAATACAAATCATGTATAACAAAAAATTGGATATATTATGAAGTAAAAGAGATAAACAAAAAAATAAAAAAAGAAAATATAAATAAAAGTAGAGGCTTTAATTAAGCTATAATTGGAGTAACTTGAAATAGCTAATATATGCTACAGGGTGTTTCAAATTTTCCAAAAAAAATACCATTTTATTAACACTCGGTATAATACCAAAAAAACTTTTTTACCCAAAACACCTAGCGTAGTGATATTCTTAAAAGAAAAACCTACAAACTAACAAAAAAATCAATAAAAACGAACAAAAAATAACGAAAATACATAAGATCAAAGTTGAGACAAATTTTTGATTGTGCGTTAAATAAGTTGCGCAGTGTATAACCAAGTACACTGATGACACACACAAATAAAAAATAATCTAAGGCACACATATTAAATACATAATAAAATTTAAAAAAAAAATCTTTTTGAAACGGAGTAGGGACTCACATCGTGAGGAACAGCTGCTAACAGACTTTTATACTACATGCATACACCTACATTTTGCATATAGCATATAGCATATAGCCGTTAGTCAACGATCCATATGGATCACTGCATTAGTATATTTTGAAATACAAAAGATTAAACATGTAGTACACATTTAAAATTAAAATACACTTAATTTTGTATTTGTATATTTTTTATTTGTATGGCTATTCCAATTTTTACTTCTTAAAACATAAAATCCAGTAGTTATTAGGTAAATGCCACCATTATATCATTATACTCTGTTCAATTTTTTGATGTAAGAGTGGTTTTAAAAGGATAAAAATTTGCAATTATTGATACTTTATATTATAAGCAGTAAACACATTTTTACTTTATATTAATTTCACTAAAAAGCACTCTAAGCCGTTAAAAATATTTTTTCTATATTTTCATAGTAAGGAGTTGTTTTTAAGGGTTGAATCATTATAACAAATAATATATGTCATTAATACTATAAGAATATATTTTTTCTACATAAACATTACAAGAGAAAAAACGTCTTAAGCTGCTGAAAAATATTTAGTTACTTATAAGGGTTTCGGAGAAAATACCCCACTTTTACTTTCAGTGACTGACTGTTTTACATAAAATAATGAAACATGAAAATAGTCTTAGACATAGGCGTGCGCACAGTATGTGCCGTGGGTGCCGTGGTACCCCCACTAGTCTTAAAAGGATTACTGTATTTAAAATATGAAAATTATTATTTGATAAGGTTCGATTTAAAAATTACAATCCTTAGATTCAAATGTATGCAATTTTTGTCGTTTAAATGCTTTCTCTCTGAATTGAAAGGTGTCCTATAAATTAAAAATACTTAATAATAAATGAAAATATTATAGAATAATAATATTATCAGACAAATAATCTATAATAATTTAGATATAAATGAAACATTTTATATAAGTACTTAAGCCTTATTTGTGCAGCGGGTTTATGCAGCAACGCGCTTGCCGCAGATCGTAGTTAAGCGCGTTCTTGCAATAGCAAGTTCATTCATGTTTTTCCAAATTTTCTGTATGCGCTCTAATAGTATCGGAGTATATAGTTCGATCAGTTTTAAAATATAAATTCGGTGCCCTTTCAAAAAAAAAAAACATAAATAGTAAATAAAAAGTATTTATTTATAGCGTAGGCAAAGCTTTGCAAATAGGTTTAGAGCATGATGAACTCACACGAAGTGATTTTGACATTCTGTCGAGTCATTTAATGTTGAATGCTTCTGAATTAGCAGCTGAAATAAGAATGCTGAAAGTAAAAAAAGGTCAAAATCTACCATCAAACTGTTAAGGTTGGCTACAGTGGCTTTCTACATTTGATAGAAGTACAACGTACATAAATTTTAAAAAACTTTGTAAAAAATTTGCAACAATTCCTGTTACGAGTTGTACGTGCGAACGCACCTTCCCGAAAATGAGTATGATAAAATCAAAATTAAGATCCATAATGCGCAAAGAACGTTTAGAAAATCTCCTGGTTCCATTTGTGGAACAGGAATTAGCCACAAATATTGATATAAGTACTGTGATAAACGAATTTAAAAAAATTGTACCTTATGAAAAAAGAATGATTTTATAATAAATAATGTATAATGTACTCGGTTTATTATTATTTCATAAATATTTACCAAACATTCCTAAGAATTTATTCTTATTAATTTATTATTAATTAATTTAATAACAATGTATTAATATTGATATATTGTTATTCATAGTTTTATTCACTTCATCATCATTATTATTATTATTTTTATTATAATCTCGACACCCACACCAGCTTTACCCTGCGCACGCCTATGGTCTTAGATACATATATCTTTTAAAATTTATTTTGAAAACTGTTTTATCTGCTACAGTTACTCACTCCTTAAAGCTATATATCTGCATGTTTTTATTTTTAAGAGCATTTTACACAGATGGTCATTAACAACATTCTGAGTCTGTAGGTATGTGTAAAAAATATAGCTTTGCTATCTTCGGCAGTAAACAAAAATAAAAGTTTTTGGCATATCTTGACTTTTTTTAGGTATAAATGTTTCCTATGACACTATTTTAAGAGGAATGCTCACACCGACAGAATATAGAATGAGAAGAAAAACATCAATTGCAGAGGAAATGAATTTGTTGGTGAATCCACCACCGCTGGTGGAAAGTACTTTAGGCACTGATTGCATAAAAGAAAAACCAAATATAGTTTAGGTTCATTTTAGACATATGAAAGAGTTGCACAGTGATTTATTTTTAGTAAAATAATATAAAGTGTGTTACGTATTGTCATACTCTTGTAATAAAATTAGTTTTGAACAACTTGTGTTTTTAAATTAAACCTATAAAAAACATAAACATAAAAATAAAAAACTTTTAATTTTAGGAACGCTATTAAAGAAATTTAATAAACGCTTGAAAATAACTTATTTTTTAATAATCTTAGGCTTAGGAGGCTCCACACTTGTTAAGAAACACAAAAAACCTATTAGAGATTGAATATTTTTACTGATCAGGTTTTATTTGCCTTTATTTATACTATTCGTGGAAAAGAAAACATTTTAAAAGTGTTGTTTGTGCGAACACTTTCTTAAATAGCTGTATATATACAGTGTCACCCATAATGTCCGCATCAAATGGAAAAAATTTCCCTAATTAATTTGGGTAAATTTTCTTTTTGGCAAACGTTTTTGCTTTAAAAATAATGACAAATTATATATATAAAGATGATCACGTGACTTTTTTTAGCTGTCAAATTTGACATTGACATTATCTTTTAAAATTTTTAAAAATGGTATAGGGAAAAGTTGCATATTTTTTAATTTTACACCCACATACCAATTTTCCTTTTAGTGGAGGATAGTTAATGAACTGAGAGGTAAAAATCGCACTGCTGCACACAGTTCAAATCTTAAATCTAGCGAGCCCTCCTCCTTATCAGCTTGTAGTTCTGCAACGGTGGATCCTTTGAGTTATTTACGAAATGTAATGTTAATGAAACTTTCTATTTTCATCCTACAGATATACTTGAATTAAAGAGCATCTTTGCAGAACTTACAAATAAAAACAGCTCAGGGTGGGACGATATATCACTCAAAATATTTTTGAAACTGCCGGCGCAAACCTTACAGGTTTTATCCGATGCTATAAATTATTCATTTTCAGTTGGTCACTTTCCAGATTGTTTAAAGCTGGCTAAAGTGATTCCCATACATAAAGGGGGTGATGCTGAAGTGCCTTCTAACTTTAGACCAATATCGCTGTTACCAACCTTGGCTAAGATAATTGAAAAACTTGTCAAGAGGCGTATGTTAAGCTTTTTGATCAAGCATAAACTTCTTAGTATCAGACAATTTGCATTTCAGCAGGATTTGAGTACTAAAGATGCCATTTTTTTGCTTCTTGAGGAGATGTATCTAAGGCTTAATGATGGAGACGGGGCAGCTGTAGTGTTTTGTGATTTGTCCAAGGCGTTCGATTGTGTGAATCATGAAACATTGCTTCGGAAACTTGAAGTATATGGTTTTAGAGGCACGTCGTTAAACTGGTTTAAGTCATATTTGTCCGAACGTTGCCAGACAGTATTTTTTAAAAATGAACATTCTGCGATAAATCCCATAACCTCGGGGGTGCCCCAGGGCTCAGTTCTTGGCCCCTTGTTATTACTTTTATATGTAAATGACTTACCAAATTTAGATATTACAGGTTCAGTTACAATGTTTGCTGACGACATCACACTATTTTGGCACCATAGGGACAATGAAATTTTGCAATATATCGTTAATAAAGATATTTTAAAAATAAAAAAATGGTGTGATGCAAATTATCTCTCTTTTAACATTTCTAAAACCAATATTTAAACTTTTAAATGTCAACTTAATGGGGTACTGCTTGATAATGTGAATATCAACAATCCGCAGGTTAACAAGTATCTAGGACTTCAAATAGATGAAAGGTTAAATTTTGAAAGTCACATTGCAAGCTTAAACAGAAGGCTGTCATCTGGTTGCTATGCCTTGAGAGTGGTTGCGGAGGAACTGGATGTGGGCTTGGTTAGAAATGTGTATTTTGCGCTTATAGATTCACATTTGCGTTATGGTATTTGTTTTTGGGGCTCATGCTCTGATACCCTGTTTGGATCAGTCTTTGTATTGCAAAAGAGAGCTCGTAGGATCATGTACAAAATTCGACGTAGGGATTCATATAGACCTTTATTCCTGACTCATAGAATTTTGACACTGTCCTGCATTTTTATATTGGAGTCAGTTTGTCTTATGCACAGGAAGCACAAAAGTAATTTAACGTCAGTATCTACTTATTCCTCTCGTAGAATAAATACTATCGCCCTTCCGATTCCTTCTACTTCCTTAATTAAAAACTCTATAGTTTATAACAGTAGAAAGCTGTTTAACCACCTTCCTGTGCGGCTAAGACAAATAACTGAGGAGAAAAAATTTCGTAAAGAAGTTAAGAAGCTATTGGTTGAGAAAGCCTATTATAATACTAACGAATATTATGACGATATATTAAATTAGTGTTGTTCGTCCTTTTTAAAATGTTTGTCATATGATATTAACATAGTACCTGACAAATTTTATCTTTTCTTTTTTTACGTATTTTGTTCATGGGTGTATTTTTTTTTTAATTTAGTTTAATTTTAAAAATTAGTTATAGGTTTTTATTTTAAAGTGATTTATTTTTATTTTATATTTAGATGAAAACGTTGCTTTGTAAATGAGAATTTCATATTCTTTACACAATAAAGCTTTATTTGATTTAATTTGATTTGATTTTAAATGTAATCCTGATACTTAATAATGCCGGTACAAATAATTTTGTACAAAAATAGAAAATTCCCCAATGAAATAGCGTCAAACTTGATGCAAATGTATAATTTTCACAAAAACTGACTAAGCACACCTAATTTCTGTTTATTTTTAAATAGTTACATTAAAAAATCGGACAATGTTATGAAATTATTGTTAATTACAATACTGGTAATTAAAATGCTCAAAACTCTAAGTGCAATGTTAAAAACATAAACCCTTGCATTAACGATTGATCGTAACGCAACATAGGATAAGAGTGTCATGAAAACAATTGAACAAAATTAATGAAGCAAAATATCTGTCACGTCAAGAAAGCAGTTGTCAAAAAATTGTTTATTTGTGTTATTTTATAATATTCTTTCCTAAAAAAATAATAACATTTTAAGAAAAACCTATTTTTTCTTTGGTCTGAGGTTACAATACTTTTTGATTATAAATCAAAATTTATTAAGTCTAGATAATAGACAATAGAGATATCAATATTGTATTAAAATTTTGTTTTAAACCACATACAAATGTATTACAGATATAGTTTCAAAAATAATATTAGTAGTTAACTAGAAATATTATTTTTAAAACAATACTAACTCAATTGTATTGGTTTGAATTTACAGAAAAGACTTATCTTAAAATGTACTAGAGTATTCTATAGTTATATAGCATATTTTTTTAATTTTTATTATTAACAAAAACAAACAGGTTACCCCGTAACAATCAGTAATATTACAGATAAAATCAAAACGTGGGTCACATGTTTATCTAAAATCTGAGGAGGCGTTGACACATTAACACAGAATCCCTCCTTATTAATAAGGTAATTATATTTCAATAAATTATTACATAGGTTTAATACATACCTATAAAATATTTTCACTAATTTATGTTAATTTAAAATTAGCACACTGAATAATACTAAACTTCGCTGAATGCGTTATACTGATTATTATTTGTGATATCATCAATGACGCTGTGTTTCCCAGCCGAGCCGGTAAAATGCACTTGTGTTACTAATCAAAGGTGGAGTAATTTTATAACAACAACATTGATAACGAAAGTCTGGCAGATAAATATATCAGTTTTAGATCTAGAAGTTCGCCAGTCGTCCAGGAAACGAACCATTTTGCCTAGCAATTTTTTCAAATTGCATAGAATGACTTGAAATTTTGACAGTAGGTAGATAATAGTCCAAGGATCAAAATCTATATCATGCCGAAGGGCGCCTTTATCTCAGGGGTGGAAATTTTTTTATATTTCGACCACAGGAATCGATAGAAAAATGATTTCTAAGCAAAAAATGTTTTATGCACTTTTTTTGTAAAATGCATACTCTTCGAGTTATTTGCGATCGAAAGTCGAAGTTTTTCTTCGATAAAATCAACGTTTTTAATCGTTTTTTGCAAATAACCCGATAAGTATGCATTTTATCAAAAAAACTGTAAATAACAAAATTGTACCTTAAAAAAAAACGAATAAAATGTTTTTTTTGTAATTGCTGTGGGACCAATACAAACCAAGTTGTGGTTTGTTAAAAGTTACCTGTTATTGATCAAACACAAAATTTCAGAGTTTCAAAGGCAAATAACGCAAATTCTACTTTTTTTTTTAAGGTGTGTATTATAAAATTAAGTGATTTATGATTAAAATAAGTTTAGACTAAATTTTTTTGAGTGCAAAAATCTTCGAAAAGAACCCCCTAATTAAAATGAGTCGTAGCCCTTTTTCAATTCTCTTTATCTATGTATTATGATTACATTCTAATATTTGAACCGATTTAAATTGCTTAATTTTTAAAAAAATTGAGCTGCAAGTGAAAATCAAATTACAGAATTTTAATAAAAAATTACCTTTTCTTCAAAATATCTCAAAAACTAAGGAAGATACGTAAAAAATTACTAGGGTATCAAATTGTAGCTTTTTGAATTACAAACATTTTGCTTGTTTTTTTTAATTTACTCTATGGCGGAAATTAAGTGAGATATAAACATTTTAAACGCTACCTTGTTTCAGCCCCTTGAACTCACCTCTTTAAAAAAAGTAAGGGTTTTAAACAGTTTTCTTAAAAAAACTAACAAAATGTTTTTTTTAACTTTTTATCACAAAAACTGAAGGAGTTATGCTTAAAAATCAATTTTTGGGGCATACTTGGGTTTGCTTTTAAGGGTTGAAATACTTCAATTAATATTTCTAAGATTAAACATTTATTATTAAACTTATTTGAGCCAAGTTTTACTTGATTTAAGCTTTAATATCAAAGTGAAGTAAGTTTTAAAGGTTTTAGTAATAAGGGGTACTTTTCACCCCCTAAAAAATAAAAAAGCGCTCATCCGCCTAATGCACACTTTAAGGGTGGGTTTTTTTAAATCCGCGGTTTTGTACTATTTTTTGCATTGTAATTTTGTAAAGGGTGGATTTTTGAGGATTAAAAAATTACAAAATTAAATACTTAATACTTTTGAGTAGTTACACTTTTTAATTACAACTCTGTGAATATTAAGTGTTGAAATATATAAAATGATGTTTCAAAGAATTAAATACTTATTTTTTAACTTATTTGGGCCTAATTTTATGTGACTTAAGCTTTAATATGAAAGTGTTGAAGGTTTTTGCAATAAGGGGTAGTTTTCACCCCTAAAAAATAAAGAGCACCCATCGGCATAATATGGATTTTGAATAGGAGGGTATGTTAAGCTTAATTCCGAATTTTCATGCAAAACTATGCATTTTGAAAAAATTGTCAGGTTTTGCACTTTTTTCAGCTTCGTTTTCTGGAATTCAGTGTGACCGCCAAGTTCTACCACGCGAGGCTTCTGTTATTTATATGGCCCGCTTAAAAGTATTTTTGACAGCATTGTAAATTCGGTTTTCTGGTAACCCCAATCATGAAATTGGGACGTGTTATTAGGATGTCCCCTATATGAAGATGTTTAAAATTTGAAAGAGTTATCTTAAAAAATCCATGAGATATAAGGTCCAATTTGTATTTTTAAGACATTTATTTACCAAGATCCATCGGGTACTTCCTAAGCACCAAGGAACATGAAATTTAATGTACGGGTTGAAGTTTTGATATTAACCCTAAGGAAAATATAAAAATATCAAATTTGTTACTTTCCACCCCTGGAACGGGTCCCAAATAGACCAATAACTTTTTGACAAAATGGTGAAGTTCTGTAATTTCTGTAATCTCTAGTCCAGCGTTTTTTTGGGCCGCGGACCAGTAAAATTTGTAAAAAAAAATCGCGGACCAATAATATTTTTTTAACAACAATTTTTACTAGGTATTAAAGAACTAATACAGAAGTTAATCGTGACATTTTTATTATCATTTACTTACAATAATATTTAAATGTAAATATATGTAATTTTACATACATATAAAAATTATGTATATAAAGCTTTAACAAAAATCACAGAAAATTATAAAAAAAATCAAAAACTCATGGACATAGAAACACAACAAAAAAATGATTTAAGATATTTAAATTTTGTAACATTATAAATTAAAATTTAGTTATTAATTTTTTTAATAAGTAAATTTTTTTCGCGGATAGAAGAAATTGTCCGCGGACTAGTAAAATTTCTCCGTGGAATTGCGAATAGCTGCTCTAGTCCACAACAAGAAATTGTGGGTTAATCAAGGTTACGCATACTTAGGTACGGTGAGTGTGAGTAGCGGGCTTTTAGATGTTTACCGCATTTTTAGTTAATACAGTACAGGACAATACATATTTTCACTGTATTTTTTTGAGTATCAAATTCCTAGACGTTATACATATACTATACTTTCCCAGAAATTACCAAAGAAAAAAATGGCAAATAGCATATTTATGTGGAATTTTAGGTAGAATCCAGTGGCATACCTATTTAATTATTTTTCATTGGCTACAGTTTGAGATATAAACCAAAATTTGTTTTTTTCCCAAAATTACCTATCTATTGATACCACACACTTTATATTTATTTTTAAGAAAATTGGATATTTGTAAAAAAATAAGAAAAACCTCATGGGATTTAAATTTTGCACACCCGGTATAAAATCTACATTGCAATAAACTTATCAATTCTTTTGTTGATTACTTTGATTTTCCCTAATTTTTTGCCCCCCGCCACTGAATCTAAAAACAAATTTGCTTTTTTATTTTTTTTTCTATACCTTTTACTACAACCGAGGGGGTTTCCCCAAAGGCAGTCTGCTAAATTCGTCAAAATTTGAAAAAACAACTCCTGTACCTCTCCAAGAAAGAATTAAAAATTAAAACAGCCCACGAAAGTTAGCAGCGATCTGTTTTCACCGTTGCAGTTGTTTTGAAAATCGAATTTGACAAATCGGCCTTTTCATCACAATTTTTTGGTGCGCATGCGTCACATATGCGTCAGTATCAGCCATTTTTTTCGTACCGTTTTGTGTAAACAAGCATGTTAAAGGGCCCGTAAACACATAATTAAAATAAAAAATACTAAAGAAAGTATAGTTATTGAAGAAAAGAAATACGAAAATAAAGAAAAAAGTGCTTTAATTAGCAAATATGTTTTTCTCATCGATTATTATAATGATATCAGTACGAAAAGGAACGAAGAAGCGGTGTTGTTATGGAGTATGTAAGAGTGATACACGCTATAAATCATTTAAATACAACACAATTTAATCAATATAACAATTGTATATATGTGGTAGGTCTAATTAGAATAAAATTATAGATACTTTTTGCATAGTAAAGAAGTAATGATGCCTAACCTCCAATTAGCTCACTTCTTTTCCTTTTTAAAGACGTCCATGACATTTAAGCTACCTTTTTAATTGCGTACAATTATGGGCTTCAACTGAATTATAAATCAGTGAAGCACCATCAACGATTTTTTCCAGTAAATGATTTAATTGGGGAGATAATACTGCATTCCCAGCCATTGTCGATCAAAACAGTACGAAACTTTTGAATTGCCGCTTTTTCGACATGGCCACTGCGCTTGCGCTTGTCACATGATAAAAAGGCCTATGTGCCATCAGATTTGCTCTCTCTTTTGTAGTTTTCTCAATACTAAACGCCATCGAAAGAGCGTCATACTGTACAATTACTCCTTAAAATATGCCCACTAATTTCGGGACACCCCACAAATATGAAGTTACGGAGGGTAGAGGGAAGGAAAAATACCTAATATGGGAGACGAATTGAAAGTGTCCAGCTGCAAGCAGTAAATAGATGGCGCTAGCAAAGGGTATGGTTTGAAAATAGCATTTGTTGACAAATTAAAGTTTGCCGAGTTAGGAAATTTGTAAAAATAACATATAATAAATAACTGCTGTCAAAAAACGTGTATGTTTGTAAATAGTGTAAGTGTTAACTTGTAAAATACTTTTTAAACAATCATGGGCAAAGTTTGTGTCGTAAGATGAAAAATGATTTTTTATGATGAAATGAAATGATTATTTGAATTTATAAAATGGAACGGAATTTCTTCCGTCCTTGTTCATTTCTCCATCCTATTCTAATTACTTTTGGAGCTCTTTTGAAATTAAACCCTGTTGCTACTGCAGCGCCACCCTCATTTAACGCATTTTGGCGGTCAGTTTTTCAACTTAAAGATAGTTCTCCTTCCCTCTAACTTCCATACATTGTCTATTTATTACCTCCAGTAAAACAGTTGTCAGGTTGGTTTGCCTAAAACCAAAATACACCCCGCAAAAAATGTAAGACAGTTTAAAAACAAAACGAT
Source organism: Listronotus oregonensis (assembly GCA_019359885.1). Taxonomy (NCBI): domain Eukaryota; kingdom Metazoa; phylum Arthropoda; class Insecta; order Coleoptera; family Curculionidae; genus Listronotus; species Listronotus oregonensis. The sequence continues at coordinate 59,819 of JAHBCN010003013.1, read as the reverse complement.
CTCTTTTTTTGTTAAATAGCTAATAAAACTTCTTTATCACTAACTAAATATAATGGAATTTAAAAATTAAAAATTCAGAATTAAAATGTTAAAATTTATTAAAAGCTAATATTAACGCTAATTAGTTATTCTTTATTAGCTAGCTAATTATCAACACTCTTTCTGATTTCCCTAATTAGTTTTAAAGTTATTAATTATTGACTTTTTTCTCGCTCGTTATAAAAAAAAAATCGCTCGTTGTTCACGCGACAACCTTGAAAAAGCATAGGTGCTTATTCGGCAAAATCCTCGGCACTTTTTATATGCGTACGTAAATGCTCTTATTGGGGCATAATCGGGCTATGGATAACTTTTTTGGTTTTTTAGCGAGCAAAAAACTTATCCGAAGCCTCGATAAAAGCACTTACAAAAAGTGTTGATCATTGTGCTGCAAAATGCGCTTTTGTGCGGTAATTAAAAAACACTCAGTGTATGCAACTTGTAATACATCATACAATGTTGCAGCACTTTAACATACATTCCTGAAATACCCATAAAATTTCTTTTATGGCTCTCGGTTAGCTTACCTCTCAATGAACCAGAACTGACAGCAACTGACAAAATGTGCACTAAAAATTATAATAAATATGTAGAAAATACTGAATACACTTTAAATTTTATAAATAATTCTTTACAAACCAATTGTTTACATTCGGCTGATCACTGCACATTTCATTCAGAAATCCTAGGGCGTACGTGCACCGTACATGTACAGAAAATTAAAAATGAGACTATAAAATTATATTTTAAAATTAGCATACCTTGATTAAATTAATTTTTTATGAGTTAAATGTTAAATGTTTTTAATGTTAGTGATAGTAACCTCATTGTAGTCAAAAATGTTATTTTGCTATAAATATAAAAAACGAAAAATATTTGTGTACGGCACTGTGTTTTTAATATCAGACCTAAAACTACTTTCTTTTAATGATTTTTGCCTAAGTACATGTTAGTAACAGAATTCACAACTTAGGGATTTTAGATTTTAGTTTCTAAGTATAAAATATTACCAGGAAAACCGTTTGACTTTAAATTTTTAAATGTCCGACATATGTTATTCTGTCAGATTCTAATCATTTTGTTGGAACGGTTGTAATACTATTTTAAATTAATTCGTCTGCAGTAGAGAGTTAAATTAATTTTACAATGTCCAGTCGTGGAATAACTTCAAAAAGTGTCGCCAGCAAAGCAATTTTAAATAAAGAAAATGAACATGTTAAAAATGCCCACACCATAGCAAAAACTACGGCAAAAGAATTAAAAACAGGAAATTTAAACAAAAATACAGCGTTAGCTGACTTAAATAAACCCAAATCATCATCACAAGTTCAAGAAAAAGTTATAACATCTTCAATGGATAATGAAGACAATATAGTACCCCAAGTTGTGCAGAACAATGCCCCAAAAAAGGTCGAAATACCTCCACAAAAACAAGAGGAAAATACTAAGCACAAGTGGAAGTTAACTGATTTTGATATAGGTAATTAGTTTTAAGATTAGAATTTTCTCTCTTAAGACAGTATAAATTCAAGTTGATAAAATTTAGTACTATCTCACTGCGGTTTTCTCTTTCCTGTAAATTAATTAATCAGGACAAAGTACAAAAAATTAGTTTTGACACAAATTGCAACCTAAATTTCCTTCCTAGCATATGCTTTTTAGGCATTATAGACCCACCATATTGATCTCATTAAAATTTGTTTTAATGAGGTCTGTCAGTTTTATTAAAAATATTTATAATAAAAAAGTAGACGGTAATTTTATAGAAGTGGGGCATTACTGTTTTTTTGGCCACAAAAAATTGAAAAATTAACATATTGGAGAGATTTTTTAAAATTTTATTCTACTCTTTCCCATTTATAATAAAATTTGTTTAATGATCAAAAAACCATATCCATAATTTTAACTTGTGACTGCTAACTTGAGGGTCATCCGATATATTAGTGAAATATTACAAAAGTTTAGTTGGAGAGTTGAGAGTTGGAAAGCTGCACGTGTGCAACCTGTCCCCAAAAAAGGATCCAAAAGTCTCCCTTCCAACTATAGACCTATATCTCTTCATTTAGTTGTTTGCAAAGTAATGGAAAAATTCATTAATTCCCAAATCTTAAAGTATCTGGAAAAACATAAGATCTTACATGATAGACAATATGGATTCCGTCACAGTAGATCCACAGCTGATCTTCTTTCCTTTGTCTCACACAACTGGAACAAGTCCCTTGAGTTTCTTGGTGAATCCCAGATCGTTGCTCTTGACATATCCAAAGCTTTCGATCAGGTCTGGCATGATGGGCTTCTTAACAAACTTCCTTCTTACGGTCTTCCACCTACTCAACTCAAAAACTCAACTCAAAAATGCTTTATTGTCTGAAGATGGTAAACAATCTTATTGACAAAGCTGAAAAAAAAACCATATTTTACTAGCATTTAATAAATAAACATGTGTGAAAAGCTAACACAAATAAAATATTACAAATAAAATCGCATACAAATTAAACATAGTCATAAAAATAAACATGTTAAGTTATTTACAAATGTCATAAAATAAAATAAAATAAAATAGTTGCATGTCATCCATCAAACATTAAAAATTAAAATAAAACATAACATATAACAATAATAATCATTTAAATAAATAATATATATAGTCAGAATAAGTTAGTTTAAACGGCAAGTCGACTTACAACTCTTACAACATTAAAGTAACAATCACAATCCTTAAATATTGTTAAAATTGTCCACAAAAAAAAACATATTGGCTTGTGACTATTGTTTAAAGGCTGAAAATCACAATACTCAAATAGTGTTAAAATTGCTCGTCAAAATATTCTCGAACGTCATAATAGGCTCTCGCAACAAGCAACTTCTTAACTTCACGCTTAAATATTCTACCATCGTTGATCTTTCTCACTCGAGCAGGCAAATGATTAAAGAGCTGTCGCCCATTAAAGACGATCGAGTCATGAACCTGAGAAGATCTTAGTATGGGCAGTGAAAGTGTATATGTTTGCCTTGTATTGTAGGTGGTTAGATTCCTTCCTTAAGTGTCCCTATATTTTTTGTGTATAAGACATTCAGTTTCAAGGATAAATAAAGATGGTAGTGTCAAAATATTGCCCGATATAACCTAAGCTTTGCTCTTGGCTTTCCAGTTTCCATTCTAACCGACGTATATCAGTTAGTGTAGATGGTCATTCCTCCAGTTTCTACCAAATTAATGCTGGGGTGCCCCAGGGCTCAGTGCTGGCACCCACGCTGTTTCTTCTACACATTAACGATCTTCTCTCTTCCACAATCAATCCGATTCATAGTTTTGCTGACGATAGTACTCCTCCACTCTAGTATTCAATTTCTTAAGTCACCGTGTAATCCTGATTTCAAAAACAAGCGCAGGTCAATGCAGATATCTCTTTCACAAGACCTCAAACTTATCTTGGATTGGGGCGCCAAAAATCTTGTTCAGTTTAATGCCTCGAAAACACAGTCATGTTCGCTGTCGCGAAAAAAGTCTGCAAATGCTCATCCCTGACATATGAGCGGCCACGTTCTGCAGAACAAAGAGTCGTTTAATCTTGTCGGCGTTACTTTTGAGAATAACCTCAACTGGCACAAACACATTTTATCCATAGCTTTTCTGAGCCAGAAAATATTTCTCTTCGTCCAATCTGTACACTCTGTATGTATCCCAAATCAGACCCTCTTCAGAATATTGTTCTCATGTCTGGGGAATGGCGTCCCCTACAACACTTAGCATTCTGGACTCCATTCAAAGAAGAGCCGTTCGTCTTATTAATGATCCAACGCTCACAGAAAGGCTTCCTCTTCTTGCCCACCGTCGAGCTGTAGGGGATCTGTCTATAGGTATTTTCACGGCTTCTGCTCAGAGGAGTTGGCCAGTATAATTCCTTCTCTGGCAGCTTCCAGCAGAGCAACACGTAGTGCAACTTTATGCATCCTTTTACAGTTCAGTTAGAGAGGCCCCGAACTTCCCGCTTTCTTCGTTCCTTCATCCCTAGAGTGTCAAGACTATGGAACCTGCTGCCCGCAGAAGTTTTTTCTTCTCCCAATCTCCAAAAATTTAAGTCCCGTGTGAACAAACTCCCTCTCACCACACTGAAGACACCCACGGTACATTGTACTTAGGCATCAGCCTTCGTGGACTGTCCCAAGATAAAAAAATAAATAATGCATGACCTGCAAATCTTTGGTCAAAAATAAAAAAAAATTGCTTTCGACAAAATGAAAAAATATTCATAAAATCATTGTTTTTGAAGTTTTAAACCATGTAAATCTGAGGACGAGTAGAACATTAAAAAAAATTGTAAAAATCTTCATTTTTAGATTTTTTATGACCGAAAGACAGGAAGCCCTACTTCTATATAAATACCAAGCAGACAATAAAAATCCATATGTTCCAATAGTTAACACTAGGTAAAGAGAATATAAGCTTTACCTTGTTTTTTTTCTAAAAAGGAAAAAGGATTAAGGTGGTTAAGCATTATCTTGACTCTAAATATATAATATTACTATCTTTTTTTTGTTCTTATTGCATCTTAAGCATATTCCTAATATTTTCACACCTCAGGAACAGATTTATAATAATTAGAACACAAGACAGGGACAAAACATAGGTAAACACTTATTTCTTCTAACACAATAACTTTGTAATATTATGTTTTTCCTATTACTTCTATGACTATTTTAAACAATTTTATTGCATACCAAAATGTTTACATATTTCAGAGAGTGCAGAACAAGTTTACTAAGCATATATTCTAGCATCACATTCCATATCAAGACTATTCTGTCGTGTCCCTTCATGATTCAATAAAGGACCCCACACATTTTATATGAAAACGGTCTTCTGGTGCAATTTGATAAAAATTTGGGGAATTTATTTATTTATTTATTTATTTATTCAACGTCTAACAGGCATCCATTTATAAGACATTTAACATTATTTTAACAATTATTAAGTAAACAAACAACAAATAATGAATAAAATACAACTTAGCTCTCATTATAAATCATTAAATTATTAAATATTAAAGTCCCAATCACTTTCAAATATTGTGCAGCACTCATTTGAAATATATCTAGTTCATTAGAAAGTTTGTTGTATTGGCTGCACATTGTGTAGATGGGCGATCTTCTTATCTGGTTGTTGGCAGCCCTCGCAAGATAAAATAATGAATTGGATCTTATGTTCTTATTTGGAACTGGAAAGTCCAACTTACTTACAAGTTCCTCGCAGTCCACCTCATTTCTACACAACTTGAATAAAAACTTCAGTGCAAGGTAGGACCTTCTTTGTTCCAGCGATGGGAAATTAAATTTTTTTAAAAGAGATTGGTGATCGCTTCCCCGTTCAGGGTACTTGCCACTAGTTTTAAAGGCCAGATATTTTAAAAATTTTCTTTGAATACCCTCGAGAGCATTTATATATTCCCCAAAGATAGGATTCCAGATAAGCGATCCATATTCTAGCCTCGATCTTACAAATGCAAAGTATAGAACCTTCATTGGTTCTACATTCGTAAAATGTTTGCACGTTCTGATAATAAATCCGAGCATTTTTAGGGATGACTGACGAATATTATGAATATGTGTGTTGAAGGAAAGTTTGGAGTCAACATTTATTCCCAAATCTCTATAGTTGTCCACTCGCTCTAAAATATTTCCATGAATTGTGTAGTCCATCAAAATTTTGTTTCTTTTTAGAGTTATGGTCATAACTTTACATTTATCTACATTTAGTGGTAGCTTGTTTTCCAAACACCAACCTTCCAGTTTTACCAAATCTTCCTGAAGTAGCTGGCAGTCTGCTTGGGATCTAATTACTCTAAATATTTTTAGGTCATCTGCAAATAAAAGTTTTTCGCTTTTTAACAATGGTGCTAGGTCGTTGATATAAAGAGAAAATAATAATGGGGCTAGATTACTACCTTGAGGGGCACCACTAGTTGCAACAAAAGTTCCAGACCTATGTCCTTTATGTTCAACATACATCTGCCGATTGGTTAAATATGATTGCAGAAGACAGCACAAGCGCTCGTCGAAACCCATAGAAAACAGTTTATTCAATAGGGTAGGATGATCAAGCCTGTCGAAAGCCTTAGAATAATCTGTAAATATAACATCCACCTGCAGATGAGAATTGAGCGCAGAGCTAACGAAATGAGTAAAACAAGCCATGTTCGTAACTGTACTTCTACCTCTATAAAATCCATTCTGAGTACTATAGATTTGTGATCTAACTTCAGAAAAATTCGGTTATATATTGCAATTTCGAATATCTTCGCGAAAGGGCTCACTTTACCAACGGGTCTATAATTGCCTACTTCCATTGCTATGCCCTTCTTTAATAAAAGGGTTATTCTTGTAATTTTCCAGCAATCGGGAAAAATAGAGAACTTCAGACAAAGATTAAAAATATACCACAATAGCTTCAGGAATGCGAATCTACAGTCCCCAACAAGGAATGCAGGAACTCTGTCAGGCCACTTGTGCTGACTTGGGATTAAGCTTGCATAGTGCGCTCTCCACTTCTAATTCTGATAAACTATTTATTGCAATATGTGCGTTACTGTACGTGTTCCTTGGCACTTTAAATGTTCGTTTTGTACCCCTGATCAAAAGTCTCAATGGGGTCGAAGCTCAAAATGCTCATCTTTAGGCTCTACGGCAAAAGATTATGTTTAATGCTGGGAAATTGTTCGTTTTGTACCTCTGATCAAAAGTGTCAATGGGGTCCTTTATTAAATAAAAAACAATATTTAATAAGGTCATATTTTATGTATCATCAAATAAAAGTTTATTCCTTTAAAAAGTTCATTCTCCAACCTAGATTTTGCGTTCTGATTGGTCAGTAGGGTATATACCCCTCTCCGCCGACCAATCAGCACGCAAAGCGAGAAAGGGATTAGACTTATTGGCGCTTTCTTTCTTGCACGCTTGATCGACGGCCGAGCGTCAGGTTTGCCCTTTAGGTAGCTATATACTTGAATGCAAAGAAGGTTGACAAGGGACTTTCCTATATTTGATGAGATAAAGAGTTTTGATTTATGGAGTTGATTTACTTAAGTGAAAGCGACGACAACCGCTTACTTTCTATTGACATGGGCACTTATTAAAAAATAATTGTTTCTTTGTCTTTAATTTGGTGTATTGTTAATAGTGTTATTATTTAGATTAAAAATAGTACAAATTTACTATTATTTTAAGTTTTAATTTAAAAAGAAAGCTAATAAGAAATAAATAAAAAAATATGATTTTCCCAACCCTGCATATTATTTTTTCTTTTCACTTATTTAAAACTTTAACACTACTTTTTATACCTAATTAATATAGAATAGGTATATTTGATATTAGTCTAGGTAGGTAGGTAGGTTAGGTAGTGGGTATAACACCCTTCCACCGCGACCGATCGGTCTATTGTGGCTCACACCTTTTTATATTTCTCCCACCAGGTCCAGACTCCTAATAAATCTGATGAACCTGTTGGGAGAGATATCTTTCACCTCCCCCGGCAACAAGGTGTCATTGCCGAGGATTGCAAATCTTAGTCGTGCCATTGCTAGGCACAAACACAGTATGTGTTCTGCCGATTCATCCCCCTCCATGCACATGCGTCATTCGGCGTCTTCCGCTAGGCCGATCTTGTGCATGTGGTATTTTAATCTGCAGTGTCCCGTGTACAGTCCCACTAGAGTTTTTAGGTGTACCCTTGATTGCTCCAGTAGTTTGACAGTACATTGTTGGTTCGGTGGGCTTATGAAGGCCTTCGAGTGTCTGAGACCCGGAAGTCCATGCCAGTACCAGATTTTCTCTTTGTGTCCAAGCTGATATGAACTGCTTGGCCGTTCCATAAGATATACCGATGACCGGTTGCGGCCCTGTGAATTTTGTCTCCGCCCCCCTTTTGGCAAGGAGGTCTGCGGATTCATTACCCTCTAGGCCGGTGTGTCCAGGTATCCACAGTAGTGTAACCTTATTGTTTTGACCCAGTTTGGTCAGCACATCCCTGCAATTCCAGACAGTTTTCGAATTGCACCGGCTGGATTCAAGAGCCTTAAGAGCTGCTTGACTATCGGAGAATATTTTAATTGTCTTACGTGTGCAGTGCCGATCAACCAGCGATCTAGCACACAATAGCAAATATCTCCGCTTAAAATATGGTTGCGAGAGTGCCCAGGCTAAAGGAAAACTCTGCCCTCGGCCTTATTCATATATTCCAGCTCCAACACCGTCCTTGGTTTTGGAGCTATCGGTGTACCAACAGATGTCAGCCCGGAGCAGGTCGGTCGTTTTCGAATCCAGTCCTCCCTTTGTGGGTAGACTACACTGTAGGGCCGGTTGTAATTGGTTGCTGTAGGCATTATGTCTGAGGGCATTCCCAGTCTGTCACAGGTCAGGACATTCCTGAGGAGACTCTCGACTGCTCTCCATATGACACGCCTGCGGCTTGTTACTGACCGCTTGATAGAGTCTGTATGTTGCCCACCTTGCCTCTCTCTCCAAGTAGATATGCAGAGGAGGCAGTCCTAGGTGGGCTTCCATGGCCGCCGTTGGTGTCGAGCGCAGCGCGCCCGTGATCATTAGGCAGGCCTGTCTCTTTGGGCTAGATAGCTTTACTTGGGTCAGCCGCTGCTGCCCCTTGCGCCACCATGCCACAGAGCCATACATGATCATTGGTCTTATGACTCTCACGTATAGCCAGTACATCTGTTTTGGTTGCATGCCCCAGGATTTGCCACAGATCCTGCGGCATGTCCAGAAAGATTACTTTTTCTAGATCCGAACTTCAGCTAAGAGTGCTATCTAGGATCAACCCCAGATATTTAGATTCTTTCGCAAATGGTATTGTTTCACCTTGCAGAGTTGGTGGTCTCAAGTTAACCAGGTTTCTCGTTCGGGTGAAGAGGACAATAACCATTTTTTGAGGGTTTATTGTCATTTTTCCCTTTGACACCAGCTTTGTGTGGTGTTTAGTACTTCTTGAAGGATGTTCAAAATCATCTCTTCAGAGTTTCCTTTAATTAGGATGACTAGATCATCTGCATATGCCTGCAGATCGATCTCCCAGAGAGAGTATGGCCAGCAGGTCATCCACCAGGAGCGACCACAGCAGGGGGATAGAACCCCTCCCTGCGGACACCCCCTGGCGATATTAGTCTAACCCATCCTCCGGTATTTTCAAGGTGGTCTAGCCTCAAAAAATGAAAATAATACTAAAAATTTTGTTAGGGAGGAAGCGACATTAGTTTTTTTTGACTACAGATAACAAAATCAATAAAATTAGGGTGATCATGTGAAATGCAATAGCTGTAAACATTGTCATTTTTTCAAAGATCCATCTGGGCCCAACCACGACAACGACGTGCGAACACAGCGGTGGGCGTCAGTATCTAACTTGTCTTCTATAGATCTTGTCATAACTGCCATGTTCGCTGCATTATCTGTTACAAACAATTTAAAGTCACAAATGTATTTGAGTTTACAAGATAAAATTAAATGGCAAACAATTTCAGTTAAATAATCGGTAGTGTGGGATTTCCCCAATGTATCTATTGTTTTATATAAAAATGCACGCCATTCTTCAATAGTCATTGTGAAACAACTTTAAGGTTTATTTGAACCTTAAACCAGCCATTAAAAGCTCTCCAAAACATTTCGTTTTTGAGCTGTGTATCAGAAGGAATTTTGTCAAATGTAGGGCAAAAAACAGCGGATATACGGGCTCAGGCAGGTGTATGATTTTTAGTAAACCAGCTGCCAAAAAAAACTGAAACAGTGATTTAGATGCCTTGACCAAGTTCTCGCAAACCCAGTTTCAGTCAAATTTCTAGGAGTTCAATAATTGGACCCAACACAAACATATTATGTAGACAACTGCCAAAATTTCTGGCAAGAGTGGTATAGTATTTTTCAAGATATAAGAAAATGACTAGACATATCGATTATCTCCGACTGCAATAAAAATCCTCGAAAGTGATCCTTTATGGCCAGGCCAATAGAGGTGAGAATAGTTCAGGTCTGCACTTTATCCTATACGTTTAGATATAACCTGGGGCAAATAGGACATCATGAATACTTATATATTATTCCAGTCAGGTAGAAATACGACCCTGTACGGTCGGGTGCGATAATTAGGTCAACCTACCCTAATAGTACCATAAAATGCTAATTTCGAGGGAATTTACTGCACTCAGAAGCAGTCAAGACTTTTAGTCATTTTCTTATATCTTGAAAAATATTATATATGCACTCTGCCAGCTTTTGCAAGTAGCACACAAAAGATACTGTCAAGACATAATAATACTTTGCCAGTGTTTGCATGGGGACATGCATTTTGAGCTTCAGAGGAGAGCTGTGCCTCCGCCAGTTGTTTCTGGGCTTGGATACTACAGGGCCATCAGGAGCATTTGCACTGGATGGTGTCCTATATATTCGGGGGCATATAGATTGATATAAAACACATTCACAAGTTAAGAAGGGTACAAACTAGTATACATTGTTTTGGAATTAAATATTTTCACAAACTGGACGAATTAATAAGGATATTGCTTTTGCTCAAATTTACGCTTGAAAATTTAGTTTTTGGAGATAATGACTTTTTACTTAGATAAGACAGAAGAAATATTTCAGGTTGTATGGTAACATTTTAGTCTTAATATTTATTTTTATATCGACCTGTGTAATTAAGTTGTGTATTTACCGATATCAGTTATTAAATTAAACCAAACTAAACAAAGAACAAAAGGTAAAATTTTAAATGTAGATATTATTTTATTTCAATTTTCACCTTGACTAAAACACTGAAGTAATAATAATATGATTTATACACATTCCAATATTATATTTTTAATTAATTATATCTATATTTTTAGGAAAACCGTTAGGCAAAGGAAAATTTGGTAATGTGTACCTTGCCAGAGAGAAAAAGTCAAAGTTTCTAGTGGCTCTTAAAGTTTTGTTTAAAAGTGCCATTAAGGAGTTCAATAATGAACATCAAGTACGCCGTGAAGTGGAAATTCAGACGCATTTAAGACACCCAAACATCCTTAGAATGTATGGCTATTTCCATGACGAAAGTAGGGTATATTTAATTTTGGAATATGCACCAAAAGGTAAAACATCTTCTAAAATTATTTTTGAAAGAAGAACAATAAAAATAAGTTTGTCTTTTAATTTATCCATTTTGAGATTAAAATTTATAGGAAAATTGTAATTTTAACTTTAACGAAATTTAAAGATATGTTTTGTAAAGGCGTTGTGATAGGCAGGTGCGTCATGGCATAAGCTTGTCATTTAGCACACATATGTGCGGAGGTTTAACCTCTAGAAGTTTAATAGAACGTTCAATGGTAGGCTCAAATTTCGATTAACATGTTAAAGGTATTGACGAAAGTTGTCAAAGATAAAGGCCACAGAATACATTTTATCAGACTCACTCACTCAGGTAGGTAGTCCATGGTTGTTATGATTAAGAGTGTGGTTCGAAACTCACATTTGCTGTAGGTTTTTTTTAGCTAATATTACCTAGATGTTAATGAGGGTGTCTAATAAGTCGAAATCGGTTGCCCGCTACTTAAAGAAATACTAAAACGAGAACACGATTTTATGTCCCAGGTGGCAGCCCAATGACGTTAATAAGACAACATGATATTCGCAAAAGACGTCACAGTTAAGGCGTCAGACGTCTAAATAATTACTTTTGTGACCAAAACACGCACAGCACTAAGTTATTTTTGTTTTTACCAAAATCTAAATCTGATCTGAAGTAGCTATATTATTTTTAAATAAATACTTTTGTCCTCTATAATTTTGCATAAAAGAACAAAATTGTGCTCTCAAGTTTTTCAAATCTTTATTTACTACCTTTTTGCTTTTAAAATAAGCACTTTAAATAGAAAAAAGAACGGTTTTAAAATATCTAGCAGAAATAAATTGTTAAGTCGTCATTTTATGCCAAACATGACCATGGGGCTTATGCAATGAATTAAATAAAATAAAATGTTTTATTATTTGAAATTTGGAATGTGATGTTTTTTTATTATAACTCTGAGGCCTACTTTCACAATATGTGTTTATCATCAACCTTGGGTTAAATACCATAGAAACGACAGAATGCCAAAATGTGATTGGTGTCACTTAAACACGGTTGAAAATACATCACTAATCGACACTTTGTTTATCAATTAGCAAATAGAGACAATGGAAATTTAAGATGTTAGTGTTATTGAAACCATAACGTTTTTTTCACAATTTTCCAACGTTGATGATAACCACATAGTGTGAAAGTGGACCTTGATCTTAGGGGGTATAAAAATGTAATATTTAATTGGCTAAAAGATCAGCATTTTGAAAATTTATACAAGTGATATGGTAAATATTCTCGAAATATTGGTTATTGTATTGGAAATGATGATTTTAATAAACGACGTGCATCCTCAGTGTCCTTTATCTTTAAATAAGTCAACTATTCCCTTCTACAGACTCCAAAAATTCCATTAACACTCCTTTCTTTAGTAAATAATTTTCGTCGTCAGCTTCTTTCAGGAACTTTTTAACCTTCTGTAGAAAATATTTCGGACTTTCTTGGTTTATAACCACTCGACTTTCTCTTGAGAAATACAACAACATTGGTATATTTACTGATGTCCACATTTTTACTGAAATAAATTGTAGAATCATTGAATAAATACTCCATAAAGTAGAAGGGGCACATTTTAAAGACAGCTGGGACAGGGACGCCAAAATATCTTTTTCTGAAATATTCCTATCTGCGCGCCCGATTTAATTTTTTTCGTAAATTTTCTGATGCAATTTTTTCAATTTCGGAGGAATTAGCGTGTGTAAAGCAGTTTCTGCTTCATTTTCTTTATCGGAGTTTTCAGATTCGTTAAAATTATTCTCGTAATCACACATTTTAAAAGTATGAAGTTAATACCTTTACCATTTTAACTGACAAATCGTGACAGTGGACAAAGTTTGATTTTTATTATAGTGATGGGAGAGGCAAGAATGAGCTACTTCCTAGTGCAACAAAAACCAACTGGTGTCTACGCTAGTTTGGGACACAACAACATAAAAAGTCAGGTTGGCGGCAACATCCTGGACGAGAGAACAGACCAGATGATTCCCCAATACTCATTCAACAAAAACTTCGAGATAAAAATTCCAGATCGAAGTGAGTGGCAGCAACCCGATCTCCCCGGCACTGGTATACGGATGGTTCCAAAACCGGGCAGAGAACTGGAGCGGGCGTGTAGAGTGTAATGAGGAATTCACAATTCTCCATTCCACTAGGAACACACAGTACTGTATTTCAAACAGAAATATATGCTTTACTGCACTGTGCAAGAGAAAATAACAAGAGGGCTTACAAAAACAAGCGAATCTGCATAATAACAGACAGCCAGGCGTCACTTGGGGCACTAGAAAACCCCAAGGTGACGTCCAAGCTGACATGGAAATGCCAAAAAGAACTGGAGGTCCTGGGAGAACGCAACAGGGTAACTCTCCTGTGGGTACCAGGACATTCGGGAATAGAAGAGTTAGCGACAGATGGATCATCCACACCATACTTTGGACCAGAACCTGCCCTTGGAGTGATCAAAACCACAGCACGACGGCAAACAAGGGAATGGATCCGAAACAAACACAAGGAATACTGGGAGAACCTCGGTAGAATAAGACATGGAAAGGGCTTCATAAGGGGCCCATCCAAAGGAACGAAGGAATAACTACTCAGACAAAGTAGGAAAAGACTTCTCATAACAGTAGGGTTGCTAACAGGGCATGATAACCTAAGAGGACACCTACACAAGATAGGCTCATACAATGGGGACCCAAGTTGCAAAATGTGCGACGAGGGGAAGAAACAGCCTACCACATACTGTGTGAATGTGAAGCGTTAAATCACAAAAGACAGGCATTATTTGGGCAACCGAAAATGAGCCTACAGGAATATATCAACCAACCAGTCTCGGGGTTATACAGACTTGTAGAAGGAACAAGACTAATGGGAGGATTGGTATAAAAGACAATGGGAGATTAGGCACAAAAAGCCCAAGAGGCTGCGCTGCCTCCGGTAGTGAAAGACGGCTCCCAGGATGAAGAAGAAGAAGGAAGTTTGATTTTTGTATGTAACAACCAATGCTTAGCAGTAAATAGTTACCTTGTGTATGGTAATTTAAATACTATGGTAATCATAAATAAACTTTTTAAAAATAAAAATAATAACATATAGATTTTATGAAAAATCTTATTCATACAAGTTGCTACATCAGTGTTTTAGCCCCTCGAGTTGTTTCATCACATCGCGTGCCTAAAACACTACTATTTTGCAACATGTATTGAAAATAGCTATCTTAACACTGTATCTCAGAAACTAAAACATTTTTGGATATTTTTTATCATTTTTTTTAAGTTTCTTCCATTTACGGTTGAGGTTTTGAATAGTAATTTAGTGACACCCTGTATATTTTTTGTTGTAACATATTTTTTAGGTTGTGTTTATGCAGCGCTAATGAGATCACCAAACAAGCGATTTTCAGAAGACGTCTGCGCAAATTACATAGCTCAAATTGCAGACGCGCTGCGCTATTGCCATACGAAAAAAGTAATTCATAGAGACATCAAACCGGAAAACTTATTGTTGGGCGCCAGAGGTGAAATCAAAATTGCAGATTTCGGATGGTCGGTGCATGCTCCCAGTTCAAGGAGAACTACGTTATGTGGCACATTGGATTATTTGCCGCCAGAAATGGTAAGTTTGTATAGGAAACAGAAATAACGTTGACAGTGTCATAATTATGATACTTATGATACAATACAAATGATGGATATTTAATCAAACATTTTAAGAATATACAGGATGTATAAAAAAAACATGGAGCATCGCTTAATGGGGGATTCCTTAGCCAAAAATAAGAATTTTTTATAATCTTTTCTTTAAAACGGCCCGATCGTTAAGATACAGGGTGTGAAACAAAAAGTTTAATATCTGAGATTTTTTCTGTACAAGTCGTTTCAAGTCGAGTTTTTCGATTTAGTGAAACTTGTTCCAGTTAAAACAGTAATCAAAATACACCATTGAAGGCATCCATTAATTATGTGAAGTGCTTTTTTTTCAGTTAGGTTATCTCCGTCCACTTTGGTGAGATTTGGTAAAATGTGGACAGACCCCCCTTCCCCTTATGTGAGATTTACTTTATAATTTTGAAATAAATAAGTTTATTTACATGTATTTTGCTACTTATTTTTGGAGATCAACAAGGGCATAGGCACTAATTTTTTTCTTTTAGGAACCCTGGAAGTTATTTTTTATTTGTCCTTGAAATAATAAAAATATTCAGTAGTCATATAAATATTTTTGCGCACAGAATGGAACACTTAAAAAAATTAAAAATAAATATATTTTTTTACTGTCTAAAATAATAAAGTTGACGTGAGATTTTCAATGACTCCCCCCTGCTCCCTTTAGATGAGATTTGTTGAGATTCTACTGGACCCGTCCCCCCATTTGAGCTTAAATAATTAATGGATGCCCCCTGCTTATAATACAATAATACATGTTTGTTACTATTATAAACCGGTGCCGGAGATCGGACAATTTAATTATGTTTTTTCCATTATTTCGTTAAAACTCTTTTGGTAATAATATTATTGATTATACAACTCATACTGTATTTTTTCCTATATTAAAGGAGTGATTAATAAGTGGTAATCGTTTATACTACCTGGCTTGGTGATTTGATTTTGCTACTATATATTATAGCTTTTAGAATTTATTTTACTGTTAAACTTATGACGGCAAATAATTGTAGTATTGTTGTTAATAATAGATTTTAATTTAAATAAAAAATATATTTGTGTTACTATTTTTTTAAGGTGTGGTGTAAAGTTGTTCTTATTCGCTGTATAATCTTTTGAATACAACTCGATGTTTCGTGATTACCTTAATACTTTCACCCGGCATTCAACGCGTTAATCAGGCAACACAACTCCTCCTACGGAGTCGTTGTGTTTCCTCAGTAACGCGGTTCGTGCCGGTAAAAGTATTATACGGTAATCTCTAAACATCTTGTAGTTTTACATTCGATAATTATGGTATTTATTCTCCGCTTAGTTTAACATAGAAGTGATACTCTTGAATAACTTGATAAAAGTATCGCTTTTCAAGATATTTTAATTTTAAACTTGTGTGGTATGAAACATTTTTTAAATTAATAAAACATTTATTTTTCATAAAAAATATTTAAAGTGTCAATGACAAAGAATAAAAGCATGTATTTGAGCAAGATGTGGTCACTTTAAACATTTTTTGTAAAAATTAGGTACTGTACTGGAAGAGGCTTTATTCAAATCAAAAAGCCCAATTTAAAATTAAACGAAAAATGCCAATTTTGAACATTTTTTTAACACCCTGTATTTTAAAAATGGGATCGTTTTGGAGCTATATTAACATGTTTATTTTAGTTTGGCCAAGAAATCTTCCATTAAACATTGTCCTATGCTTTTTGAAATGCCCTGTATAAAAATAAAACAAAACACAAGATATTATTAGAGCATAATCAGGAGAATTAAATACTCATCCAATATAAGTTGTAGATAATTGAAAAACTTGCCAAAATTGTAGAACATCTAATTAAATGCGTTTTTTCTACGTGATTATTAATATCCAATCCGATAGCATTTTGTGTGACCCTGAAGATACAAAATATCGGTTTGAATATGGACACAGACATCTTAAAAGAACTAGGATACTGAGTTCCATAAGCGCCTTTACAATAAAAGTGGTAAGGTTAGGTTAGGTTTAAAGTGAGTGGACTTTTTACGCCCTCCACCGCGACCGCTCGGTCTATTGTGGCTCACACCTATTTATATTTCTCCCAATAGGATCAGACTTTTAATGAATTCGATATCAAATTGGGAAAAAGTTCTTACATTTCCCCTTACTCGTGCCGCTACCGGACACGAACACGTATGACGAGCAGACGATTTGATCCGTCCGTGACGTGGGTAGCTACCAGGTCCTTGTTACAGGAACCAGATGCACCTTCTGAGGCCGTATCTCCGGTCTTTCCCTATGAAAACGGTTCGCTTTCTGTTTAAAGCCAGATAACCCTTTTCCCTACACAAGCGGTTCTGTCCGCCTTCTGTTTGGATCCAGGAATTCCTTTCTAAGCTCCTGTTTTTAAGCTTGTTCGGGATGGATTAGCCCTTTACCGTGAAACAGGCGCCCGTGACTTTAGGGGCACCTTTCGAAACGGATTCACCCGTTTCGGTCGGCGCACCCTTCTCTACTTGTGACCTTTATTACTTTTTTCCTCTGATAGCAGTTCTGCCCGCTTTCTGTTTGGAGCTTGGGTAGTAATAGTCCACCACGGCAGAGCCCCGCATTACCGTAGTAAGGCCCTGTATCTCAGAGGCACCGTTTGAGACACTTGTGTTCGTCTTAACTTCGGATCCCGTCCCATACGCTAGCGGCTGGAGTTGCCGATAACCGGCACAAGTTTCGCTAATATATGTTGACAATACTTTCATTGTATAGATATAGGTAATGACGAACAACTCAAAACCTTCTTAAATAACTAAATTGCCTTGGACCTAGTATCAAAATAACAATAGAGAAAGAGCTAAATTCGGCCCTACCTTTTCTCTCGACGTTCTAGTTAAACGACAAACCTCGGTAGAAAACGTACTCACTTACACCAAAATTCTAATCACTCCACGGAACGAAACAAGGGGTCATACCCACTCTGCATAAGCGTGCAGTAACCTTATGAATATCGGCAAAAAGAAATTACCAATATAACTAGGGATCTTAAGAACGGTTTCAATGAAAGACTGACTAAGGAAACAATCGACAAACTTTAGAACAGGACAAACAACTCCAACTTAAACATTTATGACAATTCCGTATATTAAAGGAACTTTGTAAAAGATCCGAACAGCTCCAACTTTAAGAAGACCTAACAAGACGAAAAATGTATGACAATTTCGGATAATAAAGGAACTTTAAAAAAAATCCGCAGCATTTAAATCCCAAACCACTATAAGATTTATTTTCACTAAGACGAGGCCGGAGAACAGTATTTCAGATAAAGTCTGTATCTACCAAATTCCCTGTGAGTGTGGTAAAGTATACATTAGGGATTAGGGAAACAAAAAGACCACTCGAAATTAGAGTTAAAGAATTTAAAAAACATATAGTGAATCGTCGAGGTCGGGGATTGCCGAACATGCATAGTCAAAAAACACCGCATACAATGGTCGTAAGCAAATATCGCCCCTTTAAACACAACACCGCTCAAGTCGAAAATTGGCGGTTTTCACATTTTAATGCCTTTAGATAGAGCTGCTTATTTCGCGTCTAACCATTGGTCACATGATATAGATTTCAGCCTATCAGAAGCCGTAATTCGAAAAGTAGTGACAGGCGCAAGTCGTTTGGCCCTCAACACCGCACAAGTCGTTAGTCTGTCATACAGCTCTATCCACTTTAAAGAAAATTGTAAGTTAGAGGGTGAGAATGCCTTGGCCGTAAATTATTTGACAAATTATTTATGAAACTCAATCTGGGCCCATTCCACCCTAAGAAAGACCAGTGTGACGTTGGTTGTAGTCATTAAAACTAAAAATATTACAGATGAGGAATACGCTTAACATGTTTTGAAGATCGAGCCAGGAAAGAGAAAGATACTGACAAAGTTATTGCACAGTCCGGAGCTTGTCACGTATTTACACAGGATGTTAAATCGGTAAAATTGGCTCCGTATCTTCAAGCCAGTGCTATAAATTATAAAACTTAATTATGCGTCCATAATTTTACATTATACAATTTAGCAACTAAGGAAGTAATGTGTTATTGGTTGCAAAGAGTCAAATAGCACGCTTGAAGCCTCTGTTTTTGCTTTATGCTTGGTAGACCATCTAAAGAAGGTTTTAAGTCAGAAATTATTGCCTGTGATTTTATATTCCGATGGCTGTTATACTCAAATTGCAATGTTCCTAAATGCTTTATTACGTTAAGCGTTAAAAAAATATTGTAATTACTCAAAACTACCTGGAAAAGAAATTTACCTTCCACAACAATACATGGCTATAACTAAAACAGCTAGGATCCTATGCCTTACGAAGCATGTTATTTGGATTATACCATTTTTACCGACTTTTCGAATGAATTGGTTTATAAATCTATACTGCCTGGTAAAAAAACAGGTGACCCATTTGTTACAGATGTACGCATGCTAGAATACAGATCAAATTGCACAATTTGGTATAAAATTGGTTTTGATGACGAGCTGCAGTTGTAACCAGATCGTCCCCGCCAATTAACATCATTAAACAAACAAATTACCAGCAGAAATTGTATGCACCTAGAATACCAATTACAAAACGAAAGTATGAAGATTTGCAAGACCTAAAAAGTGTATTACCATCTAGTTGCCACTCTTTTTATGATGACCTTCCGCACAGCAATCATTAAAGACTGCAACTAACTATTAAACTAGAGATTTCGAGTATTATATTTTTATTTTTATAATTTTTTTACTATTATATCTTGTTTCGTTGGTTTTTATTAAAAACTACGTTTTAAATATTTACCTATTAAAATAAAAAAAATAATAATGGCACTTACGCTCTAAATGTTCATGTATCACCAAATAACTTTAAGCAATTGATCTCAACAATGTGATTTAGGTTCTATTCTATGTTATAACGAATGTTAATTATTCTTAAAATATTTCTTAATAAACATTTTTCTTTGTAAATCATCTAATAATACCTTATTCTCTAACATTTTCGCGAACAACACCGCCTTACTCTAATAAAATATCAGTCAACACAGCTCAAGTCATAAAATAAAAGTTAAAATAAAGTATATCGTCAAAATAAGTATAAATAATTATTTCCTAACAGCTAAGTAGGGTATTTATTAAGTGACAACAGAAAAATTTCACCGATTTTTTAAAATAGACAGTTTTTTTCGTCTCCTGTAAAGTTGGTAAAAATGATTTACGCGGTGTTGTTAGCTAAGGGACGATATTCAAAAAGAAACCCACAAAAAGAAAAGATAATCTAAAGCTGTAATAATTCTAAACAACCAAAATGTGTCTATAAGGCATAGTATTGACATTCCAAATATCTGGCAGCCATTCTTAAACCGTAAAAAATAGGTCGAGCTTGAGTAAACAACAAATAGTAGATAAATCGTAACTTTAAAAGTAGTTTTTTAGTTATAGTTATTGCTTAAAAACGGTTGGAAATACACACTAACCGAAACGTTGTGTACCAGTTACCAAATAAAGTCAAGGGGAGTCCAAGATTTTAGTGTTACGAGAGTCAAAGATAGTTTACTCCTATAGTAACTTATTCAAGGGCGGATCCAACTTGGGCGCAAGGGGGTTCACATAGTCGTGGTCAAGTCACAAAAAGTTATAATTTAAAATCGATAATAATAAATACAAAAGTAGGTATTTTATTAATTATTGTAAGTACCGTACTTTAAAATACCTACTTATATTTAAATAACAAAATCAATTTTTCTTTTACGTCTTCTCCCGACACGCGTTATCACCTCATCTACTTCAATGGGTACGTTTTTATGGACGTGGAGAAGTGCCACTCCGGTTAAACGTTCTTTAACCATTGAAGCTCTTAGCCAGGATTTGATTTTTCGTAACGTAGAGAAAGACTTTTCCGCTGTCGCTACACTAACAGGTAGTGTAGCCATAATACATAAAAATTTTCTTATATTAGGATACATATCGCAATTTAAAATTAGGTCAGAAATCGGCTGCGGTATGTCTTGACTCCGCTGCCACTTTCATCCACAGCCGATGTTCGTTTACAACGACAGAAACTGGAGTATTATCTAGTAACAATGTATAATCGGTTGCTAGTTGTTTCACAGTTTTAATGTCTTGATTACATTATTTGCTTTTTGGCATGAAACAGCTTAGCAAAAACAAATTAAGTGGTTCAGAAGGTCCTGTAGGTCACCTAAGAAGAGGGATGTATATGGCTCTGCGGAACTACTCTTCAGTAGATTGAGCAGATTGGTTATTGGCCATATGCATTTGTCTTGACACTATTCTGGGTCATTTAATTTCTACATCTAGCTGCGCAGCTACTTCTTTAGCCTTTTTAAAAATCTGTCGGTAAATTACATCCGCATTTTCTTTTTTATTTTGTAGAACACTTATAGTATCATTAATAGCGCCCACAGTTTTTTTTAAATCAATTGAGTTCGATTGCAGTATTCTGCTTAAAGATACAGTAGTGGTCCATCTAAGTCCTGGACCCAGCCCAGGGGGGAGGTCATGACCCCAATTGAAAATAATCTTTGTCACCTTACAATTTATTTTTTATGTATTTGTAATATGCTTAGGAATTTGACTGGTTTAAAGAGCATATTTTTTTAAAAATTTGAGCTTAAAGTGATAAGAGACATTTTTTTAATTTAAAAAAAAATAGCCTTTTCTTCAAAATAACTCAAAAACCCTTAATGATGCGTAAAATTTTGTAGAATACAAAATTGTAGGTTTTTCTTTACCAAAAATTGTCGTTTTGTTTTTGTTTACGTATCATTAAGGATTTTTGAGATATTTTAAAGAAAAGGCTATTTATTTCAAAATTACAAAAATGTCTCTTTCACGTTAAGCTCAATTTTTTCAAAAATATGCACTTTAAACCGGTCAAACTTCCTGAGCATATTACAAATACAAAAATAAAGTGAATTGTAAAGTGACAAAGATTATTTTCAATTAGGGTGGTAATTAGGGGGTGATTTTCACATTTTTTCATAAAAAAAATAGAGATCAACTTTATTTTGGCCATAACTCGCTTAATTTTAGTGCTAAAGGCTTTTGTAAGAAATAAAAATAAAGGTTTTCTTAAGTACTTCAAAAAACTTTTAATGTTGGCATTTGACGAATAAGAACCAACCTTCAACAGGCTATAACTCCGTTTGTATTGGTCCATGAACATCATAAGCCCACCATTCTTGGTGTTTTTTTATAAGCTACATTTTTGGTAAGAATGATATTTTTGATAAAATGTGTTTTTTTTAGTTGAAAAATTGACATATTTAATTGCGAATAACTCGAAAAGTAATGCCTTTCGAAAAAAACTTTATAAAACAAAAGTTGCTTAGAATTAGTCAATCTATCCACTTCCGTACTTATTTTTGATAAAAAAATTCCACCCCCGAGAAGGGGTGGCATTCACCCCAGGGAAAAAGCGGCAATTTTTGAGGGGTAAACATTTTTATAGAGGATATTTACTATTAGGTTCAATAGCTTATTTTAAATTTTATACACAGTCGCTGGGTTCCGAGGTAATAATCTAAGGTGACTCCGCTATAGATGCTGAAATGAAATCAAAGATATCAATATTCCTATTGTAATTGTTCACCTCACATTTTACCGGTTTATTTTAATAAAAGGAAACCTAGTTTTGTATTTGAAGTAACGAAGTTGCCTAGTTAATCTAGCAGATGTCATCGAATCGATCGTATCCTAAATCCAATATGCAACTTTTTTTTCCTTTTTGCCTTTTTGCGAAATACGGTGGCAGTTCTGAAATTTTTGAATAAAATGCAAAGTTGCCATATTTCAGAAACTACATGGAATAAGGTTCTGACATTTAGAGGTTTTAGTAGGTAACGGCGGTGCGCTGAATTCACTACAGTAAAAATAAACTAGGCTTGGTATTTAAAGAAATAAAGTTGCCTACATTATCTGAAAAAGTGTACACTTGGACACATTGCAGATATTATTATCAAATCGGGCTTATCCTAAATCCTCTAAGTAGTCATTTTGACATTTTTCTTTTTTGCCGTTTGCGAATTACGTTCTGGATTCTTTGTGCGACACTGTATACTACATATAATTTTTTTTTCAGATAACTGGGAAAGCTCATGATGAGAAAGTAGACTTGTGGTCCCTTGGAGTCTTGTGTTTTGAATTTTTAACTGGAAAACCACCATTTGAGTCCACAGACTATGATGAAACTTACAGAAAAATAAGTAGAGCGATTTTTAGTTGTCCGCCATATGTTTCTGAGGGTGCATGCGATTTAATTAAAAGACTTTTAGTTGTAAAGCCCGAATCAAGGTTGGAGTTAAGTTTAGTGCTTAAGCACCCTTGGGTTTTACAACACGTTAGTAATGGGCAAGCATCTAGTAGTGGTCAAGGAAGTCAGTAAATATTGTGATATTTAAAAAAATATATTTTTTGCTAATTTAGATAATGTTTTATAAGGACGCATTATTGGTAAACCAATAAAAAGATTTACAAAACGATATTGTAAAATGTAAAAAAGCGATTCAAACTCCATATATATTGAATGGGAAGGAATTAAAATCGAGTTAAAATTCAAGAAACCGTTAATTAAAACAAATGCTGGCCCGTCGATTTTAATTTTTGCTCAAACACTTTATTTATATAATTAAAATGTACAAGGTGAGTCAGTTAGTCAGTTAGGTTGCTTAAGAAGATTTTTTGAGTACGCCAAGAAATTATGACTATGACATTCTAAATCGTTGTTAACTTTTAACAGTTGCTAAGTCCATTGCTAAATTTAACAACGCGATCATCACTCGGCCGTTAGAATTTGTTTTCAGTGATGTGCATTGCTAAAATATAAGGTTTAGTACCAAGTGACTAATGAGGAGCAAAGCAAGACCAAGACAGGGCTAATCTTGGTCTTGGTCTTGCAAGCCTGGTCTTGGTCTTGGTCTGGCACCACCCAGTCTTGGTCTTGGTCTTGCTTTTTTTGGAAGTAATATAGATAAAGTAGTCATAATTATATTCAGAATTTTTTGATAAAATAAATATGAGGTTCC
Source organism: Listronotus oregonensis (assembly GCA_019359885.1). Taxonomy (NCBI): domain Eukaryota; kingdom Metazoa; phylum Arthropoda; class Insecta; order Coleoptera; family Curculionidae; genus Listronotus; species Listronotus oregonensis. The sequence goes on along the minus strand of JAHBCN010003013.1, from coordinate 35,920 downwards.
ATAACTGACGCATTATTGACTCCTGACTTTCCTTGTATGTTTAAATTTAAAATAGAAAGTTGCGTCTCCAAAAATGTCTTAAGCTAGGTATTCTTGAATTTGACTCTGAATTATTTTGGATTTTAGGTCCTCTTATTTAAGCTGTAAGTCATTTATACATATTATTATTATGGCTTAAATAACTCCTATTTTCTTAAAAAAACATTTATACAATAAGAATAGTGTTTCACAACTGTTTCACAAAAGTTTTGTATGGAATCCACATTAAATTAAAAAAAACTTGAATAACTCTTTATAAAACAATCGGGCAAACGATTTGATTGCAGGCCATCACGCTTGACAAAACACCCCGTTAATATTTGTTATGTTTTTAATTTATTTTTTGCAGCATTCAGAGCAATAATTCATATTTTAATTAGGCAGTGTTGTTGATAGAAATAATAATTTAAGAAAGTTACATTTTGTCCATTCTTACATTTGGTTATTGGTGCTGACACACAAAATATCACAGTTTTTTTTTTGAAAGAAGGTGACATTTACATATATTTTATATTATTTACTGTCATAAACCAATGTTCTCTGAAAACCTGCATGTTGGCCCTTTGTTTATGTGGGATGGCCAGTTAAAACAGCAGTGTTTAGTCGCATTATATTACTTTTACAAACAAAATGTTTGAACTCAAAATTATCTATGTTTACAGGGTGTCCAATTACTAATATGTCATGGCTGAAGATAAACACCTCACACATTTAAATTTGACGTGTTGTCTACATTAAGCTATGGAAAAAAACGCTTATACATTTTACAAAGTTCTAAATGTGTAGTGTTATTTTTTTTCAGAACCGTGACCTCTTTTACTCTTATGAACTATTTTTTACAACAATTATTTCAGGTTGTAAAATTAAAATCCTCTATTCGTTTTGTCAACTTTTTAGTCATTTTAGTAAATTCGACATTTTGCACTGTTTAGGAGATGTTTTTGAAAGTGTTCTGAAAAATTTCTTGAGAATAATACTTTTTGGATGCTTTTCCTTCTGCTTCATACGCAAAACTAATAAAAGTATTCTTCTTTCTCTTGATTTTCTTAAAACCTTAAAAAATAAAAATCAGCTAATACGATTGTGAACTATTGTTAAATATTTTTTTCGCCTTACTATAAAAATACTGTATTGCGTAGGACAGTACAGGGTATAGTTTATTTTTTAACTTTGTGGCAGCTCGTAAAAAAGTACTAGGTTTTTAGATATTTAGCCCAGAAATATGGGTTAAACCGTTCTTACCACGATCTTCTAAATACTCTAACATGTGCAAATAATGCATTTTACGGCATCTTTTGGGCAACGCGTTAGTCTTACCAAGGATGTTAAACAAAAAACTACTGCTTCTGAATCATTTAAATTCTTGTAAGTTTAGTTTATACATTTTTCTTTGTCGGATCAAATATTAAACTTTGCCATATTAACTGGTCATCCTTTATTTATGTTTACAATTGTATTTAAGCCTGTTTTACATTTTTTTTCTATCTTTTGGTTTTACTGCCATTAATTATTATTGTGATGTTACAAATTGGACAAACATTGCCTTTTAGTTTTTGATTTTTTATATATTTTTTAATGTACTGATAATATTAATTTTTAATTTAACTAGATATAGTAGCAAATTTTGTTAAAGTACTTATTGGTTAGTAGAAATAAAAAATTAATATAAAAAGGTTTTATTTTATTAAAAATAACAACGTTTGTTTTTAGACAATGTATCTCTAATTAGCGCGGAGATAACGTTGTGATAAAAAAAATACAATTTTTAAAAAGATTAGGCTACAGTATTATTTAAATGGACAAGAGCTGCTGCCCATATGATGTTACGATTTCAGGATATAACCTTATCTATAAAATGGAGTATAGATATTCTCAAATTTATAAAAAAAGGCGTAAAAATCAAATTTTAGGAACTTAAGATCAAAACTTATTACGGCCTTGAGTATCTCCTTGGTGGTAATCTGTATGGGTTGTTGCTAAAAAAAATACTAAATTACATGTTTAGTTTTCAAGAGCTAGTCTGCTCTTGCAATAATAACAATAATAGCAATAGTAACAAAAAAACTTGAAAAGATATCAAAGATTTATAAAGAAGTGTAAATTTTAAAAATAATATAAAAATGCCTTTATTCTGTCCAAATATTTTTTTCCTTTAATTTAAATGATATTACTGCGAATAACTTATATTATTTTCGTCAGTACATGCCTATCTTATTTGATTAGTTGTCATCTTACAATATAAAAAACTGTTACCATTATAGTAAATTTATGGAAATATATATTTGTTTACTATTGCACAAAAGTATTAAAATAAGTATAATTGAAAATGGTATTAAAAATATAAAACGTCCTTTTTAAAGATATAAATAAAAAGGTATAAATTTAAATCATTTTATTGGGGGGTAAATTACATCATTACCAATTATCGGGTATTAACCTGTTATACTAAATCACTGACATAACAGTACTTTATATAATGCAAATTCTAAGGAAACCCAAATGAGGGTAATAAATATCCCTCTCATGATGGGTATAAAACTATGCGTTTTCCGAAATTATTCTCAGTCTCAGTAAACTACAGTTGTGATCTTGAACGCAAGTGCTGCAGTTTTATTTAAATTTTAACTTTTGTAATATACAAAATGGTATCTCTGTCTAAATTGCTTAGTGATAGTGAAATTGAAAGACTAGTTCTCTTAGATGATTTTTTATATCAATTTTCCGGAATTAAAGCAAATGGCATACAATGGAAATGCTATTTAAATAAAATTGCGATTCAACAATAATCAGCTCCCCCGATGGTGAAATAATTCAGTGGATGTGTTTACACTTGCATGACAGCTTCAGTGAATCGGTAGCAAGGGCAAATGAAAAACGTTCAAAACCATCAAAGAAAAGAAGAGCATCGAGGTTAACTAAAAACACAAAACCCAAACGCCTTGGTACTGAAATGGGCAAAAGATATAAGAAATCCAAAAGTCTTCGAATCGACTTGTTAAAAAAATTGTGGGAAAGGAGAATCTCAGTGGAAGTGTCATATCGAATAACGGAAAAACGCAAAAGGCAGATTTGATCACTTATTGTGCTAAAAATCCGATTTAACAATGTTTTTGCTAAAGCATGTACATACCTGTGTTTTAGTATATTCTTAGATGATCACTTGTTGCATTAAATAGTTTCTTAAAATCGGTATTTAGACAAAACTGTATATAATAGTTTAAAACATAAAACATATATATGAGCAGTAACTTACAGTAGTTTAAGATGTAGGACTATATATAACAAAATTGTAAATATGTACCTAAGTTATTTTAAGTAAAATAATGTAAATCTTTTTCTATAGATATATTGCAATAGTATGACTAGATCTTGAAGTTCTTCAGGTACCTTATTGAGTTTTTTTTTTAAATAAATATTATATATTGTAAGTTCAAATTATTTAAGATGTTTTTAATTATTCCTTTACAGCCACATAACGCATATTATTTAAAATTTTACTAGGCCTTTAAAAGTGACGGAATTTAAAAATTATTGATAAACACTATGTATTTTTCGATATTATTATTTTGCTAACATAATATATTTTCAAATATATTCAATTCAAAAATAAGTAGTTATAAATTTAAAAGGTTAGCCTTAAAATTTGTATTTTTTTAGAAATATATTACATTTGTTATTTTTATTTGTTTGTTTATTTTAGTAATTATACACACTTTAGAGCTAGAAAATTAACTAAAAATTTGTACTGTCCTATTTTTTTACCTGTCTGTTTAAAGCCCTAACAAGCGTTTTAAATTTAGACCATATTAATGTAAACATATGAACGTAAACAGTGGACGAATATATTTTTTATTATTATTATTCGTTTACACATGTATGAACGATTAGTTAAAAATATTATTCGTACACACATAATGAGCTTGTGTAGATGCGTATTATTGATCATTGTTGATAATTAATCAAATATAACTTACTTATTCTATTTATGGTCGACTTAATTTTTCCAAAATTTAACACTAAACTTTTTGTAATTTAAACTTATATTTATGGACGATTAGTTAAAATAATATTTATACCTTTTGTTAATAACTTTTATAAATGCTTTGTTTTTGCGCAAATTTTATGATCTACCTATTCAGAATTTTAAAAAAAATAAGAACAAGTAAATTAACTCCTTTTTCCAGTATACAGATATTACGTTACTTATAACTGTATTCAATACTAATGCAAATATGGTGCAATACTAAGGTTTAACTCATTTAAAATAAAAATTGAAATATTTATTTCTTAAGAGTTGTTACTTTAAACGTAGTAAAAATAAAGGTTTTGTTTAATAGAAACGAGTTCTCAGCGTAACAGGTAATTAGAAATAAAATTAACAGTGAAATTTAAATAGACCATGCTTACCCAAACTTTAAAATAATATAGATACTCTCATAATTATAAAAAAGAAGTTGAAAATCAAATTCTAGGAACGTAAGATTATAACATATTAAGGTCTCTTGTGTCACTTGACTTGGCCTTAATCTGTATGACTTGTACCTAAAAAAAGACTTTGCTTAGGCAAACAGAAATGGCGTGTTGTTATTGATTACAAGAAATTTAAATGTATTACTGCAAATAACTTGTACCCCTTACGTCACTACATCACTGTGTTACTTGATCAGTTAAGTAAATGTGATTTTTTAGTACTAGTAATGTTTTACTGACTTTTTTATGAAAATAATTAATATAATGATAATAATTAAAATTGGTGTTGACATTATAAAACATGATTTCTTATTTTTTTAAAACAATCGATACTAAATAGTTAATAATATCATGTATTAAAAAAACATAGAACCTAGGTATACATTTAAATTCTTTAATTGGGAGTAATTTACAAGGAGGCTGATTTTCGGGTATTTACCTGGTGTGATAAAACACTGCCTTAACAGTACCTAATATAATGCAAATTCTAAGAAAATCCTAATGAGGGTAATCAATATTTCTTTTAGTATTGGTATAAAATTAGGTTTTTTCTTATTCTTAGTTCCAGTAAATTACGGTTGTAATCTTGAGCACAAGTGCTGCATTGTTATTTCAATCCAAATTTTGTAACATACAAAATGTTGTATATATCTAAATTGCTAAGTAGTAGTGAAATTGAAAGACGTATTTTTTTGGACGATTTTTTAAATCGCTTTGCTGGGGTTAATGCAAATGCCATACAATGGAAATCGGAAATGCCATTTAAATAAAAATTGCGATTCAACAATAGGGAGTTCCCACGATGGTGAAATACTTCAGTGGATGTGTTTACACTTCCATTACAGCTTTAACGAATCGGTAGCAAGGAAAAAAAGATGTTTAAAACCATTGAAAAAAAAAGAACATCAAGTTTAACTAAAAACACAAAACCCAAACGTGTTCGCACTGAAATGGGCCAAATATTTAAAAACTCAAAATGTCTTCGAATGGACCTATCACGATTACTTTAATAATCGTAGAAAAGAATAATTTTAGCGAAAATATATCGAATAACGAAAAAAAGGCAGATTTGATTATTTATCGCGTTAAAAATATGATTTAAATGTTTTTTTTTCAAAGTAGATACATACTTGTGTTTAAGTTTAATTTAAGTATTCTTAGTTAAATATCTGTTTCCTTAAATAGGTATTTAAACAAAACTGTGTATTACGGTGTAAAAAAATATATAAGCCGTAACTGGTAGTACATTAATATGTAGTATTTAGGACTGAAAAATAGTTGTAAAGTTGTGAATATGTATAAAGTTAATACATTTTTAAATATTGGTTTTTAGCAAAATGACTTTTTAAGGATTTTTCCAATATACCCTATTTTGTGTACGACAAAAACTTGAAGTTTTTTGTTATAAGTCAGTTTTTTATAAAAAAAAAGCTGTATATTTTTTAAGGTTAATCTACGTAGGTTTTTTATTTATTCTGTTATAGCCGCACAAGAAAGAGGAACTAATATTTAAATTAGGCTTTAACTTGTAATGGAAATTATGTCATTATTAATTCGCTTTAACAATAAAAATTTACACATTTTATTCATAATGTAATGATTTGCTTTAACATATAAAAATGTTTAATGTATTTTTTCCTATACTTTACGTGAATTTTATTTTCCAATGAATTTCAGTTGGTCTATTCAACCTTCATTCTACTGCTCTAAGTTAAGTGACATAGACAAAGGTATAATTTTTCTATGCTTAAAATATGCTCTTATCAAACAGTTCATTGTGTAGGCGTTTAACTTTTATTATTAATCATCGACACGTGTGGACGTTTATTCGTCCATAATTACAATAAAGAAACATTATATCTATAAACGATTAGTTAAAAATAATATTCATATGTTTTGGTAATAACTTCTACAAAAACTTATCTTTTGCATAGCATTAAGTTGTATAATCTACCTATTTAAAATTTAAAAAAAAGACAAATAAATAATTTCTCTTCTTTCTTCAGTATACAGAGAGCATGTTTGTTATATTACCCCTGTATACAATATTAATGCAAATATTATGGTATAATACCTATGTATGACTCATTTTTACAGAATCCTATTAAATATTTTTTAAAAATGAATGCGATGCAAGCGGTACGACGTACAGTGGACGACTAAGCTGCCACGGCATTCTTGTTAGTACAAATATATCTACATTTATTCTTTAATTATTACTTCTTAGGTATTTATAGACCATTCTATGACAAATTACCATTCTCATCGAAAAATCAAAATAATTATTTTAATTTCCTTAAAGTATTTATTTTAAAAGTAGTAAAAATAAAAGTTTTTTAAATAGAAACATTTTAAGCGATCAGAATAAGAAGAAATTAGAACTAAAATTAACAGTGAAATTTAACCAGGCGATACTAACCAAGTCTATAAGAACCAGTATAGGTATCTTTATTATTAAAAAAAAGGAGTTAAAATCAAATTTTAGGAACGTAAGATCATAATATATTAGGGCCTCTAGTGTCAGCTTGACCTTAATCTGTATGGATTGTACCTAAAAAATATTTTGTTCAGACAAACAGATGTGGCGTGTTGTCATTGATTACAAGAAATTTAAATGAATTACTGCGAATAACTTGTATCCCTTACGTCCCTATGTCTGCGTTACTTGATTAGTTAGGTAAATGTGATTATTTTACAAAACAAAAACGTGTTAAGTGTTATACTAAATTTATGAAAATAGTAATATTTTACTAGTTTTTTTAAGGAAAGACCTACATGGCCAATTTCGGAAACACGTATTGCATGAAAATAATAAATATAATTATTATAATAAAAATTGCTGTTTAACATCCACACATACCGTTTAAAAGAAAAAACGTAGGTATAAATTTGAATGCTTTAATTACGGTTAAATTACAAGGTGGCCGATTTTCGTAATAAAACATTGCCATAACAGTACCTTATATAATGCAAATTCTAAGAAAATCCTAATGAGCGTAATAAATATTCATTTTAGTATTGGTATAAAACTTTGTGTTTTCTTATTCTCAGTCTCAGTAAACTACTGTTGTAATCTTGAGCACAAGTGCTGCATTATTTCAATTCAAAATTTAGTATTTTACAAAATGTTCTATCTACCTAAATTGCTTAGTAATTGTGAAATTAGAAGAAGTGTTCTTTTGGACGATTTTTTAAATCATTTTGCTGGAAATGCCATTTAAATAAAATTTGCTATTCAACAATAGTGAGTTCCCACGACGGTAAAATACTTCAGTGGATGCGTTTACACTTTCATAACAGCTTTAATGAATCGGTAGCAAGAAAAAGACGTTTAAAACCATTGAAGAAAAGAAGAACATTAAAAAAATGAAAATGTCTTCGAATAGGCCTTTTCATCACAATTTTTTTGTGCGCATGCGTCAGTATCAGCCTTTTTTTTGTACTGTTTTTTTGTAAACAAGCATGTTAAAGGGCCTGTAAACACATAATTAAAATAAAAAAATACTAAAGAAAGTATAGTTATTAAAGAAAAGAAATACGAAAATAAAGAAAAAAGTGCCTTAATTAGCAAATAAGTTTTTAATCGATTATTATTATGATATCAGTACGAAAAGGAACGACGAAGCTGTTGTTATGGAGTATATGGGTGATACACGCTATAAATCATTTAAATACAATACATATTATTTACATAACAATATAAAAATTGTATATATGTGGTAGGCCTAATTAAAATAAAATTATAGATACTTTTGTATAGTAAAGAAGTAATGATGCTAACCTCCAATCAGCTCACTTCTTTTCCTTTTTGAGGACGTCCATGACATTTGAGCCACCTTTTTAATTGCGTACAATTATGGGCTTTAACTGAATTATAAATCAGTGAAATCAGTCAACGATTTTTTCTAGTAAATGATTTAATTGGGTAGATAATACTGCATTCCCAGTCATTGTCGATCAAAACAGTACGAAACTTTTGAATTGCCGCTATTTCAACATGGCGAATGCGCTTGTCCTATGAACTTGTTAAAGAAATTGTGGAAAAAAAAGGAATCTCAGCGGAAATATATCGGATAACGGAAAAACCCAAAAGTTTAAATATGTTTTTTTGCAATAATGTATATGCATACTTGTGTTTTAGTTTTGTTTTAGTATTCTTAGTTAATTATCTGATGTATTTAATAGTTTCCTTAAATAGGGATTTATACAAAACTGTGTGGTACGATTTAAAAAATATATGAGCAGTAACTCGCAGTACATTAAAATATATATTTTTATTTATTTACTAAAATTATACACGCTATAGAACATTAAAACTAACAAAAATTGACTTGTATGATTACTTGCCTGTAAGTAAGTCCTGGCAAGCGTTTTCAAACTAAGACCATCTCAGTAAACACTGCAACCAAATCCTTATAGTTCTTAAACAATAAACTATTTGGAAAAATATTTTGAGAACCTTTTTTAAATCGTGAAATAACTTAAATAAACTATATTTTTTAGGATAAATTAAGCAATGGCGTAAAGCTACAAAAGATTAGTTCTTTTAAAGGAAATTTTTTATAAGTCTTATTTGTACCAAAATTTGTTCTAAGTACCATTGGCAAAATTATAGTCGACGGTCCGCATCACCGGGGTGCAGATATTGAACTATTTTGAATGTATATGGATGGTACTTATATATTTTTTTAATTCTCTAAGCATCCGATTTTGCTACACCAGTTGCTTCTTGCAGAATGTTAGTAAATAATATTTAAATCGAACATAAAGCACAGCTCTGCTTAAAATTCAAACAGTCTTTGGTTAGTTTGACACCGAAAATAAACGAGCATGGTTCGGAACAGTTTCTGTTTGACCTACGACCAGTAAAGTCATACGATAAAAAGCTACATAGCTTTTTCCAGGAAGGATGGTTGACGGTACCGTTTCAACTGATTTTAACCGTCGGAGATCAAGAAGAAACTTATGACCAATTATTAGGGTCTTTCTTCTGGGGCTAAACGCTGAGCGGAGCGCTGGATCTAGATTTCTGCCGTTTTTACGTTTTGTATCGTGCACGAGGTTGTCTTTCTATGGTAGATGATTGGTTGCCCGCAGCGTGAGACCAAACTGACGCGTTTCTAACACATTTATTCCTTTTTTTTCTCTGCCTACTTTGTCATATGTTTTAGAACAAGGTTTAATGAATATTCCGTACTTAACTAAATTTGTTTTTAGACGAGTAAATAGGTCTGGAAACGGTGGTTTTGTCTCTGCATATCTAATAAGAACCAAAAGAACCCTAAGATATTATCCCAACCATAGCGCTTAAAATACGTCCCCTATAAAAATATAATTCCGAAGCTTCTTGAAAGTTTTCATTAGATAGTATAAAACATGCCAACATATAATTTTTATAAAATGATATTATAATAAAAAATAAACCAAATATGGTAAAATGTAAACACCACAACAAAAATATTTTATAAGGCCGGCCGCATACATACAACTTTTTAGTCGAATTGCGTGCTTGTGCGATTTTTATGACGACCAAACAGTTTAGTCGCCGAAGGTGCGCATACAGTCAATTCAGTCGCTATCGATTTATGTACTTGTTTGAATAGCCGCAGGACGACTGTTCAGTTGACCGTATGCGCACTCCAATATATGGCAATACTCATTAAACCATCGCGATAGTTGCGCAACTGATTAATCAAAAGGCGATCGATGTGGTTTTACGACTATTTAGTCGAACAACTATCTAGTTGCTAATATGCGCACCTACATACATTTCCATATACTTTTAACGTGCGACTAAACAGTTGCTCGACTAAAAGTTGCATGTATGCGGCCGGCCTTTTACTAATCAAAAACTGACAAGTCCGTCAAGTTTTGGTAACTTGTTTTTTGACTCTAATAGATTAATTATGGTCGATGCCATGGCCTACCGCTACCAATAGAAAAAATATATTAAATTTAAGGCTTGTTCAAAATAATGCCTAATACACAAAAAATATTAACCAAATTCACAAAAAATTGTTACAAATTATATTAAATGTGATATATATCAAAAAGTTAAAGTTACCAGACAAATTACGAACTTTAAACAAATAAATGTGAATAGATTTTAGATCAACAATTATGTTACATAAGGCGGCCAACTTTATGAAAAGTCAATGCGGGACATACGACGACGACAACGGTGGAGGGGAGGGGTGAGGTAGAAGAAGTAAAATTAATGAAAATTGGGTAATACCAAAACAACATTTGATTATTTAAAATCGTATGTTTCCGTTGAATGACATTTTTTACAACCATATTAAATTTTACAATAAGCATTGCACGTAACGTTTCAACTGTATATGATGATTTCCCGATGTCCATAAGGCATTCATCAACCAAAATACTTGCTCTGTAGGATGCGCTTTATCCATAAATTAATTAATTTACCGACATGCGAGACGCAAGAGACATATTGCTGGACAATTTTATTAAATATTGCAATGCTGGATTACAACCGCCACCGTGCGTATCCCGCAGAATGCATTGATAATGTTACATATGTATTTAGTTACGTAACGAATTAACAAAATTTACGAGAGTGCCAAAAGTATGGTACATGATTATGTTATATTCTACACTTTAAAATTCCTTTACAAATTCATCGAAAACTCTGGCAACGAATTTGATAATTAAATGGTAACATATAAAAATATACTTAAATTGACCTACAGCTCAGTAACGTACCCTGAGTCAATTGGTGCCATGCAATTTTGAGAAGTTTGTAGAATTTATCTAGTAGAAAATCCTGATGATCAATTAAATATTTTACTATAAACCGTATATAGTAAAAACAAAACAAAAAAAGTACAAGGTTTGAATTAATTGTTCAATACACAAGTGGTGAAATTTCAAACTATCTATTTAAAAAATATATCAAAAATGCCAAGTTGGTAATGGAAAAAACATTATGCGGTTTTAACGAAAGTAAACATTTTGGGATTTCCGGTTTAACCAGAATCACATTCCTTACTAGGAGTAAAAGTTTTCTGATTTCCACTAGTTAGCTGCTTTCTTCCATCTTACACCAATGTGCCCTGCAAATATCCCAAATGGTCAAAAACAACAGTTTTGGATGTGAATATTTTGAAAACAGTTAAAGTTAGGTTTATAGTATGCAATGATAATTAAGATCGTTTCCTTTTAATATAATATAAAAGGGGTTTCATAAATTCTTAATGCTGTATTTATTTCGTGACTCGCCCTGTACGATAAAATTTCAAGTAGAAAGCTGCACTTACAGAAATATTTTAAGTAAACATTTCTTAAATTTTGTTCCAAATTACGTTTAATTTTAGGTCCATGATATTTTTTTATCTTTATGACAGCCCACGAAGGAATGATTCCTAAGTACCGTGGGTGTCGGGTTTTTCGATGTTTAACCCGTTTCTCCCCACTTCCGTTAACGTTGTCCAAGCACTGAAACATGAAAATGTTGCATTTCACAACCCCTTTTAGACAAGGCGGTAGTGTCACAACGGTTTTTTAAATTTATTTAAAATAACTATTACCTAACTGACTGTAAGGTATTTATTATTTAGATATACAGGGTGTCCCAAAAGTAATGAAACACAGAGCAACAGCAGATTACTAAGGTCGAAATAATGCAATTTTAGTAAACTTGCCTTATCTCAAAGTTGATAATTACCAAGATACAGGGTGTAAAGCTTTTAATTTTGTTTTAGTTTTTTTTGTAATAATTTTTTAACTAAATGACATAGCGGTACAAAATTGGGAATTGGGGGGTTCTTTGAGGAGAGAAATTCAAATACGTCCATGCTTTTAATGTTGCTAGTAGAGGGCACCAACTACAACCTACCGCACTTGTTTTAGATGGCATAACATTTTCTAGGCTTAGTAAATTGATCTGTTTATTAAAAAATAAGTTACTATAATTCCCTCTGCATCAAAAATATATACCTTATTTAAGTCTCTAGGAGCAACTGTTTTCGAGATAAACGCAGTTTTCTTATGAAAAATGGGTTTCGGCCATTTTTTTTTTAAACTTTGCGTAGCCCCTTAAAATCGGCCTCAAAGATCACTGGATATTTGTGGACCTTTGAGGATGATTTTGGGCGGGTTAGAAGAGTTTTTCTGTTTAGTGCCCGTGGAGACTTTTGATCAGCGTCTTAAAAACTATTACTTTGCAAATTTTGAAAACAATTGGCCGAAACCCATTTTCCATACCTCAAAAACAGTTGCTCCTAGAGACTTAAATGAGGTATACATTTTTGAAGTAGAGGGAATTATAGTAACTTATTTTTTAATAAACAGGTCATTATACCAAGCCTAAAAAAATTATGTAATCAAAAACAAGTGCGGTAGGCCGTAGCTGGCGCCCCCCGTAGCCACATTAAAAACAAATTTAAATTTCTCGTCTCAAAAAACCCCCATATCCTCAATTTTTTACCGCTATGTCATTTAGTTAAGAAATTATTACAAAAAAAACGAAAACAAAATTAAAAGTTTGAAACCCTGTATCTTGGTTATCATCAACTTTGGGATCATGCAAGTTAATTGCATTATTTTGACCTTAGGAATCTGCTGTTGCCCTGTGTCCCATTACTTTTGGGACACCCTGTATATGTACTTTCATCGTTTGGATAATACCTACTAACCTGACTATTATTTTCGTCTCATAGTTCAGACTATATGTATGTTAACAATTGTATTATATCCTGTCCTACTACTACTATTACTATATATTTTTATACTTTGGTTTACTTGATACAATTATTGCCTTACTACAAAATTGACAAAAATTGCCTTTTAATGTTTGACTTAACGTGTTAATTTCATTCTAACTAGACATAACAGAAAATTTTACTTATTGATTATAAAGTAGAAATAAAAAGTGAATATCAAAAAAAACTTTAATTTATTGAAACTATACAAGTCTGTTTGTTACAATTTTTGGATTTTTGTTATCCACCATTTAGCCTATAGAATAATTCGTGCGCTATATAATTTTACAAATCATATCTCTATTTGTGCACTATAAAATCATAGTGCACAGAATTCGGCCTCTGGACTTGCTGAAAGTTAAGGCTTTTTGACGCTTATTTTTGTATTAACTTTTACAAATATAATATTTCCAAAGGGATTTGTTTGCAAGCGTCTGAAAGGCCGTGCATTTTGATTTTTGTAATACATATTACATACATGTATTAACCCCCTTTTTATTTGTGTATTTGTGTTAGTTTCTTATTTTTATTGTAAAGTACGGTTTAGTTACTATAGGTAGTATTCATCTTACACTACTATCTTGATATATAAATATTATATATCTTTAAAATTGAGACATTCAGGATAACCCACTATATTTTACATATTCACTCACATAAATTTGATTTTACTTCAAATATGTTTCAAGTACATTTTCTCATATATCAGAAAGTGTGTAAAAATACACGAAATTCTGAAGTTTTACGAAAACTTTAAAAATTAATTTAAAATAAAGAAACTAAAAAAAGTAATGCGCATATACAGGGTGGTCGGTAATGAATGTGCCAAAAAGCAATCCTAGTTTAAACTCGTGATAATAACGATGTTAAACCAAATATGCCTTAGTACAATGTCGCTCATTTAGAGATACAGAGTCTCACAGTTTAATTTTCGAAATTGTTATTTCTCTATAGCTCAAGTTGTTTTTGAGATATCGACGTGAAAATTAAGGATCGGGGGCTTCTCGGGATGAGGAATATGATATTATTCTACTTTTTGACATAAAGTGTAGATGACGCTAGTTATATCACATTTACGCACTGTTCATTGTCATAACTTTGTTACTATTACCGTTTTATTATATTTTATGGAAGTATTATTTCGGTTAAACAAACTGTTTTCGAACTATTTGTATTCAAACTTTCTATTGCATAGTCAAATCATTGGCTCTTAAACACTTCGTTAAGAATCGCGTAGGCTATGGACAAGAAATTAACGTCAAAATGCCTGACGTATTGTTAGGTATCCATCACTAGTTAATTTTTTATTCACAGCCTACGCGATTCTTAACAAACTGTTTGAGATCCTATGATTTGACTGTGCAATAGAAAGTTTAAATACAAATATTTCGAAAACGGTTTGTTTAACCGAAATAAATGTAGTACATCTTTTTTCTTAAAAATCATCACGCTACTTCCATAAAAAATAATAAAACGGTAATAGTAACAAAGTTATGGCATGAAACATCATGAAATGTTAACTAGCGCCATCTACACTTTATGTCAAAAAGTAGAATAAAATCGTATTTCTCATCCCCAGAAACCATTGATCCTTAGTTTTCATGTCGATATCTCAAAACAACTTGAGCTATAAAGAAATAACAATTTCAAAAATTTAGCTGTAACACTCTGTATCTCATTAATAAACGACATTTTACTAAGGCATATTTGGTTCAACATTGTTATTTTCACGAGTTTAAACAAGGATTGCTTTTTGGCGTATTAATTACCGACCACCCTGTATTTAAATGAATAAATCAATATACGATCCTTTACAGTTAAAAAAACTTTAGGTCCAAATATGTCATTTAATAACCAAAAAGATTTTTCATTCCAATAAAAAAAATATACCAGCCAAAAAAAATCAAAGCTTTGCTCAACTTAAAAATGGTTAACCTAGAGCCACAACTGCAATTTTATGATATTCTTAGGTGTCGTGTCTGGTGAAACGTAGAAAATAATTATATTAACTTGGCCCAGAACAAAATACTATGTTTTTTTTTTTGGCATTACTAATGTACAATTTTAATGGAAAATAATCTAGTATATCAACATACTGATATAGATGGGTGCAAAATAAAGTGGGTCATGTATATATTACAGAAAAAAACACATTTTCTACGTTTTTCATTTTTCCTATATTAATTTAGAAGTAATCAGTTCCATTAAAGTAATTCTCAGATATATTTTTGTGTATATTATATAAGATTGCTTAAAACTTGATTAATAATCTGGAAAAATCTTGTAGAAATTTTAAATTAAAAAAAGTGATATGAAAGATTTACTTGCTGATTTTTTTATCTGCATCAGCAGCAGTTTTTCCTGTGGCAAATGTTGAAATATACTAAGGTGCCTCGAAATTTAAGAGCGAATATTTATATCCTCGGTCAGAGTCGAGTATGGTTCCTTTTAGAGCTGGCTGGTCTTTTAAAAAAGTAATAATATTTTAACGATATAATCTTTAAAAAAAATTAAAATTATTCTAAGTAATACATAGAAAATAGGCTAACAGAAAATTTGCAAAAAATTCCTAAAATCTTAATACGTAATTAAACACATTATTAGCACAACATATCTTTAAGGATATACACAGGCAAAGAAATTGACAAACGGACGATAAAACTTTAATTAGAAGCACTAGAATATTAATAAAACCAGATAACTTTTATATAACAGCCAGCTAGATAGGATAAATATGTATGATATTGGAGTACCATTTCAATATATCTTTAATTTGTTCTAGTACTTTAAAATATGTACTAAACGTGAGAAATCTAAGTTTTTACATGGTGAATTACATGAAAATTTTGTCAATGTTCAGAATAAAGAAATTTACAACTAATAGTTACAATCCAACTCTAGCCAAGGTAAAAGTAGACATTGCAAGACCTAATTGACAAAAAAAGCCAAGAGTCGTAGAAATGGACTTTTTAAGTTATTCATAATCTCTTAATAACAGTATAATAACCTTGTTTCAGAGAGCTTCTATGCCCAATCATCGAGCACATTGAAAATTTATAAGAAGACCCATTCTGACGCTCCTTTATCCAAGCCTCTTATACTTCAAGAGCTTGTAATATCTGACAATTAGACTTAATGACAGTGTGGTTAAAAAAAATATTTTTGCTAGTAGAAAAGAGAATCTTGAATATTTTAAACTGTCTTAATATTTTATACCTATATCGCTGGAACCTGCAAATCAGCCTAGGGTTATTTGTGATTTGAAAATTGCAGCATTAAAAAGATTAAAATTTCCTAAAGCTTCACTTTGTCCCAAAAATTATTATGGTAATAACTAAGTATTGATTTGTTTATTATTATTTAAAAATGTAATCATTACAGGCTTTTAAATTTTTATTTTACTTTTTAAAAGATAATTAAATTACGAAAACTTAATGACTGGTACTAAATGTCATTACATTACAAATCAAATTGTAATTGAATTGCTAAAACTTATTAAAATGCTGTTTTATTTTAACCACTTTAAAAATCAAAGATGGACTTTAATTTCGTACTTTAGCCGCCTTGTAAAGATATCAGTGTTTGTATGACGGAAGAATATAGATTGTGCTGATTTGCACGAAATGAAGCGTCACCAGAAAAACAATGTAATGGCAATAATAAGAAATAGGAAAACAAAAACAAAAATTAGAAATAAGGTGGATTAAGATAATAAGTTAAAGTGGAACTTGATAAAATTATATATTTAAAAAATAACGGAAGAAATTTGGATATAATTAATAAAAAGTCCATAATTAAGGAAGTTTTTATGAAGTCTAACAGAAATTTTAGGTCTACAGCTCCATGGATTCGCGCTTTTTTTAATTTTAACGTTTTTTGGAAGAATAATAATAAATATATTGATTTTAGAGGGGTATATTTTATTTTTATTTTTAGTCCTTATTAGAATATAAAAAACTAAAATCTTATTTTAAAAAAGTTATTAATTATAAATTACATATATTGAATTTAATTTATAATACAAATACTTTTTATTGGGTGTAATTAAATAAAGATGTAATTTTATTAATTTTTTTTATAAAGAAATTAATATTTTAATTAACGTCAAAGTAATTGTGCCCAGCCCCAAGGGTAATAAACTTAACAAGGAGTGCTCGATCCCATTTAAGCCCATATACGCCAGTTTAAATGTCAATTCGGTATTTGTGAAGTAATCCGTTTGCCTGTTTGTTTTATTTGCAAATGGTATAAAGTCTTAATTTTTTAAAATGTTATACATTACAGTTCTAATAGTAAGTTCATATCTAAAATAGTTTTAAAAAGTTGAATATTTAACAAAAATTAATAAAATAAATCTACCTTCTGGGCAAAATGGGCAAACGGATGACGTCCAAACATAACCTATATCTGCGGACAAATAGTAAAAATCGAGCACTCCTTGTTAAGTTTACCACCCTTGGCCCAGCCCTTCCAGGTACACACGAATTTAAAAAAAAACTGACAGTAGATAAATATCGCTAATAATTTTTGGGAACCAGACAACCACTGCATTTGAAAACGGTAATAGAGACAACGCAAATAACAAAGAAATATGCCTCATACTCATGAGTTTTAAAAACATTAAATACGCATAACTGAGGAATCTCCAAAATTTAGTTTTTAAAGTAAAATTTAGTTTATCTCTATTTTTAATTTTTTTTACTGATAAATTTTATTTTACTTACTACCTTTTTATAAATGCGTTGTGTACAGTATTTTTCAATATTATTAATCAACTTTTTAGATCATATTTTAATTCATATATCAAAAAAAAATCTCCTATTCTAAAAGTAAATAACTGATTAATTAAAAAAGTACATTTTTTTATAAAATATGTGAATATATAATAAAAAATCATAAACAAAATTAAACATATAATTCTTATTAACGTCATTAATTTGTAAACATCAATATTTTTGTTATAAAACACGCACTTAAACTAGGTAAATAATTCCGAATCTTTGTTTTTCGAAGTATGTACACCATACTGGGAGTACAGGGTGTCTGGATTTTGTTGTAATTGTGGGGAACCTCGGTTATTAATAGAGATAGAGACTTGCAGTCTTTACGAAGTATAGCTACTTTTTAATAAAACAAAAGATGACACTAAAATATGTTTCATGACTCTCTTTGTTTTTGTCATACAGGGCAAAATTCTTTTTTCCATTTTTTGACCCCCTCGTATTTCAGTTATCTTGTAACTTATAACAAAAGTAAATACTGATATAAATTGCTATTTTTACGTAGAATCCAGTGGTGTAATTATAATTTTTTCAAGTTTGCTATTTCATGAGATATTATCCAAACATATGATTTTTCTTATGCCGTATGTTTTTACATCCTTAAATTATGTCGGATGATACCTTTTCAAAAATATACCTTGCTTAATAGTTATTTTATATCTTTAGACCCTTAATTGATGTTTTCAATTTTAAAATTAAATTTCGCTTAGATGATCGTTATATAAATACTTCATAAACAAAAAAAAAATAAGATAGCCGTTAGTCATCCATAATTTTTTTATTGTTTACAGCAACATCTAAGTTTTAACATAAATATTTGAAGTTATTTACTTTTCTTATTATCGAGTTTTAATGTTTTATCCGTCATTTGTCAATTTTATATAAAAATGTGGCACTAAATGCCAAATGTATGATATGCTATATCAAATGTATCTAGAAAGGCTTTTTATTTTTTATTTGCCTGGTGGTTTATAACGCTATATTATTTTTTTAGGTACCCTAAAAGAACGCAGCCACATCAAGCTATATTTCTTAGAATTAAAACAAAGCTTATAACATTGGATGCTTCATAAAACTTTGCTTAAAAACTTATAAGCTTAACAAGAAGTTGGCAAAATTAATGTTTTGGTAAGCGTAAAAAATAACCCTGCAGAAATATTGAAGAACAAGTAGGAGTGCCGAAAACCAAGGTACAAAAAATTTTACGAAAACATACATTAAAACCGTAGAAATTAAAATTAGTTCATAATTTGCATCCTGAGGATGCAGACAGACTGTTAAATTTTTGTCACTGGTATCTTTAAAATTTAAATATCGATAATTTTTACAAAAAAATAATATGGTCGGACGAAGCAGTGTTGGAATATTAAACAGACAAAATAACAGACATTGGTAAAATCAACACAATTTTGCTAAAGAGCAACGAGGTAGATTTGGTTTCAGCGTGGCGTGGGATCTAAATTCAAATTTCATATTTATGAAGGCAGTTTAATAGCGAATAGGTACCTTAATTTTCTGGAAAATACTTAAGCTAAATTATGCGATGATGCACCATTAGCTCAGTTAAATCATTGCAGGACGGTACTCCAGCACATAATGCACAAATAATAGAAACACATTTGAATGATAATGTTTCAGGTCATGGCCCTTTAAGGTGGCCCATAAGGTCACCAGATGTATCATTTTTTGTTTATTTTTTTGGGTTATTTCAAAAATAAAATTTATCGTATTTAACATCCTACAATTCAAGAACTTCGGAAAGAAGAATTAAGAAATTTGGAATGCCGTCCATTAGTATTAATAAATGCACTGCGCAGAATTAGGACAGTGAGTAATACATGTATAAAACATAATATTGCAGTTTAAACAATATTTTTAACAGCTAAATAAGTAACTTATTTTCGCAATTTAGTTTTGTAAGGTTAGATTTTAAATTTGATATACAATTTAATACTATTAAAAATAAGATTTAGATAAAAACTAAACATTTTTTAGAGATAGTTAGATTTAAGCTACTTTTAATTTAAAAATAGGTAATTTTAATTATATCCATGGGTATAATGTATAAAGGATGTTGTAGTACTTAAAATAAAACGAATCAATTTTAAAGAATTCAGAACCAGTTTTTTCTTATTTCTTTATTACACAACCAACTACACAAAATCAAACTTTAATTTTTTGAATTATGGACTACAAATCTAAAAAAACTATTAGGTATTATATACTTTTGAGAAGTTCTTTCCTAAATAGTTTAAAAATTTAAAAACATGCAGGTTGTTTCATAAGAAAAATCAAATGTTTGGTTTATATCTCGAAAAATATTAAATTTGACACAAATCTAACTACATACTGGATTCTATGTAAAACTGTCTACTCATATAAGTGTTTACTTTTGTTGAAAGTTACCAGATAACTGAAATACGAAGGGGTCCAAAACTGTAACAAAATGGATTTTGCTCTGTATGTCAAAAACGAAAAGAACCATGAAAAATATTTTAGAGTCATATTTCGTTTCACCAAAAAGTAGCGACACTTCGCGAAAACCGTAAGCCTATCTTTAATAATAACCGAGATACCCTGCAATTACAACAAAATCCGGCACCTTGTACATGAATAGCTTTATTTGAAAAAATCCAAAGTCAAATAAAGATTTTTTTTCTGTTCAAATTAAATGAGATCCAATATTTTAACTGCCATTTTACTTTATTAAAAATTACGAAAATATCAATACTTTTTATAAACAATATACCAATATATGACATAAAAGGGCGCAAGAATGGCTTTTGTGCCCGTGTAGAATTTCTTTTTTTTTGTTTTATTTGTTTAGACTTGTTTGCTTAGTTTCTACCATTCTTCAATGTTATTGTTTATATTATATTAGTAAGATATTTCTTCGGTTCCTGTAAACCTAAGAAATAATTGTTTAAGGAGTTTAAAAGTTAAAGTATTTTTAATTAAGTCAATTTTGACACTTTCTTAACATTGACAAAGGTATTTATGATAAAATTATCGCTGGGTTTAATTTCCTATAACATGTTGCATGTTATCTACTCACGAAGAACAAAAAAACAACTCAGGTATTACAAAACTACTTTAAATCAATATCCTCTGTCATCTTTCTTTTGCGAGCTTTAATACTGTTCAAAGCATTGGTCAACAAATTGTTAGGGAAACACGCCACTACGGATCTATTAGTATCTTCAGTGGTTTTTGGTAAATCAGCCTCGCTCTCTTTAACATTTTCATTTCTCTCAAAATTTACCAAATCGGGTATATTTAGACTTAGATTTTGAATGTCTTCCCCTATATTTGGAGAACATTCTTGAGTATCGGTCGAATTTGGAGCGCTAGGGCTTCGATTCCTCTTTATAGGAATTTCGGCACTTAGTGAAGATTTGCGTTTCCGATCAAAATCGAAGTTTAAGTAACTTCTGGGCAGTATATGAGCTAACCGGGGTTTAATATTGGACTTTAATGGTAAGTTGTTTGCCTTGAACGTTGGTTGGCTATTACCACTGCTTAATACCGGTGAACTTAGTATCGAACTATTAACGATTGAGCTGTTACTTGTCGAAGCTTTAAGCAATATTTCATCCCTTGCTCGCATCAGCTCTGTGGTCAAATCTTTATATTTCTGATCCCATTCATCAATATGTTTTTTGATATCGTTTAAAGCGGCCTCTTGTTCTAACATTTTGGAATTTTGTTCTTGAATTTTTCTTTCCTGCTCGCGAATTTTCGCCGTCTGGATTCGAAGCTTGTTGGTTTGCCGACGAAGCTGCAAAAAGAGACGACTGTTAATATTAAGAAACAAATATTAATGAGATGAAATTATATAATAATCTAATATCAATTTTTGGTTTAATCAAACATAATAATTTAGAGAGGTATATGTTAACACTAAGCTTTGAGACCTAACGGATAGTCAAGCAGCTCGAAAGGCAATATAAGCTCTCAGGAATCCGCAACGCTAGAAATTCCAGACAGATAAACTACCTGGAGTCAGAAAACGATCTCTGAGGACCAAAGCCAGTATAACAAATTACTAAAATCAACTATAGGCACAAAAACACTATAGCTTTAAAGTGACACAGGGAAAGAAAGGTTACTAGAAAACTTATTGCGGTATATACCACACATTGCAGACCAAAAACTTACTCCGCCATGTGTGAACAAGACTAAGAAATTGCTCTACCCCGATAATTGGTATCGAAAAATTAAAGTTTTTTTTGTCAACTGACATGAACATATTTACTAGAAAACATAAGATGCAACTAGTGGTTAAAATGATGCAAAGAAAATAGAGTGGCATTTCCACTTTAATTTTCGTTCGAATATAGTACTAAAAAGAACTTCGTTAACAGTTTTAATCGATAATACCAGGCAGAGAAATATTTTATAAAACCTGAGCATACCTGGTAAACATACTAGATTTGAAGACTATTTAACAAGTTGAAGAGGCTGCCATGTCGCTCGGCCGTGCAAACAAGTGTGTAAGACAGAAAGAAGAATAGCAGTATAATCTTTTTCTCTCGCTTGACGTGCCCTACTGGTAGGCGGGAAGAGGTATGTACCCCGCTCTGCGTGCGGATTGGTGGACGGGTACATATCCCTCCTCGCCGAATAATCAGGCACGTGGAATGAGACAGAAAAATTATGTTGCTATTCTTCTTTCTTTCTTACGCTTGTTCGCACTACCGAGAGGCAAGGCCGCCTTTAGTAGGTACATGCCCGAAGGTTGAAACCCAAATTTAGGGCTCTAAACCAAAAATTAAAATCCCATCAACTCTCATGGGCATAATATTGTTGATTAGGCAAATATCTTTGTCATAAAGCGGTATTTAAAAAAATGCTTAGCAAAATTAAACAATATAGACAGGCAAATCCAAAAGAGACCAGCCTCTGCAAAAATAATCCATAACATATACAGGACTGCGTACAAGCCCGCTCTCATTGGAATCCTGCAGGACTCCAAGGTAATGAAGTGTTCTATGAGTTAGTCTACTTAGCCAAAAGCATAAATGCTTTAGGAACAAAAATTGAACAGAAATTGAAATATACAGGGTCATTCAACGAAGACTGATCACAGCCATATTCCTGACTGTCTTTCAAAAAAATCACACGAAAATTAATATTTTAATAAGGGGACACTTTAAATAAAACTGACTTTTTATTCATTTTAGTTACAACAAAAATTTTTAAACGAAACTTGATTGTGGCTGTGTGTGCGTAAGAATATAGGAAATGAAGAAACTTTGTATTTTGTAATTTTTTTTAGTTAAAACAAAATCCTAGCAGAGCGCTTTCGGTAAAACCATCATTCGTCGTCAAGCCGGAGTCGTAGCAATTTAAGCATACATAATATGTAACAGGACATTAACAAACTATCACATTATTAAAAAATAAAATTAAAAGTAAAACAACTGTAAATAATGTCACATTTTCACCTTTTAAAGGGTGAATTTTAAATAATTAACCACACTAGTATACCATTTTGTGGAAAGACGAACATGTTAATGTCCTGTTACATATTATTAAGGTGACCAGACGTACCGCTTTTGGCGGGACAGTCCCGATTTTTCACAATTTGTCCCGCGTCCCGCGACGTTTTTCAAAAGTCCCGACTTTTAGAATTAAGTTAAATTTTATATTTATGAATATCATTGTTTTGCGTTCTTAGAATCCTACGGGCTACGACTGAACGCGTTTTTTCTACAGTAAATCAAGTGTGGACATCAGAAAAATCAAAATTAAGTGTTGAAACTTTGAAAGCCATTTTATGGGTCAAATATAATTTGACAAATTCTTGTGAGGATTTTTACAATATTTTAAAAAATGACAACAATCTACTGAAACAAATTCACTCAAATAAAAAATATGTCAAGGAATAAAATATTATACATTTTTTTATATTTATAAATTATACTTATGTTAAAAATTAAAAAAAAATATTACGATATTATTTTTATTCTGTATGAAAATTTTTGTTGATACCTCTCCCCTCCTTCAGAGTTGTCCCGCTTTGCCCATCTAAAAATCTGGTCACCTTACATATTATGCATGCTCAAATTGCTACGACTCTGGATTGACGACGAATGATGGTTTTACCGAAAGCGCTCTGCTAAGATTTTGTTTCATGAAAACTTTTTGCACGAAATACAAAGTTTCTTCATTTCCAAAAATATTTTAATTCATGTGATAAATCTGCAATTTAAATTACAAAATGGAAAACAATAAGAATCCTCAAATATAAGAATTAAAGTCAATATTCTCTCAAATAAAACTAAATTAATTTTGTTGTTACTAGAAAGGAACACAAAATTCTTTTTAATAAAACATACGTGACACTTTCAATAACGAACCAATGAATAAAATGTTAAAAAATGTAAATTTTATGTCGTATCTTGTTTGTTTTAATTAAAATAATTTTCTTAGGTATTCCCGCAGAAAAAACATAGCAATTGTGAAATAGCCATCCATTTCGCATTTTCTTTAAATACGAGGAAAACCACAAATATGGTCCTGCTCTGAGTCTTCATTCACCTTGTACTGTCAAAGCTTCTAGGAAGACATGGTTTGGTGGACTCAAATACACGGACAACGACAGACAAAGGAATTCATAACAAGGCCTTGGTCATACTTTATAAAATACCCTTTTAGCCACGGATAATATTTTTTAAATCTCGTAGGTCTACTAATAGGTTACTGTTGACTTTAAAAAAACCTAAACAGTTCGTCAAGCAAATAATAGGGGATAGAAAATAAGCTATAACATACGTTTTATGCTCGCGAAAGCTACTTATTTTAAATTTTAAATACCTACTTTAAGCCTTTGGATTTGGAGTATAGCAAAAAGGAAGACCTGGACTTGCCAACCAATATCCAGCATCTGTAATTGTTATTGTCAGCTGACTTCAGTAATTGAAACTATCTAAGAAAAGCAAATGCACTTTATCCTATATCTGACTATATTAGGCTTTTTAGAGGTTAAACAAACAAACAAAAAAAGAAATATTTTCACGCTTCACAAATTTTTCGCACCTATTTAATAACTAACCTTTAGGCAAAGTTTTTGTGTATTTTGAGTTAGATAACTGATATGATGCTTATGGCTCTTGGTTACTTTCTTGACTTTGTACAACTCATTGCTTAAAGTGTGCGGGAGTTGTTGGTGAAACAATAATCTTGTAGATTTAGAGGTTGAAGCCACGTTTTTATAGATAATATCTAAAAATGAGAAAAAAAATGGTAATATTAGTTGGTTAATGAGCTTAAACTGAAATTATATAGGGCAAACATATGAAAACAATTAGGTTTCCCAATAGGACTAAAAATTTTCGCGCAAAACATAAGATTAACAATATGCCTCAGTTAGACAAAAGTAAAGTTCCCTGTAAAGTATTTAGCAATAATATTGTATTATTGACTTCTTAGACAATTTTTTGCTAAAAGTTGGCGCATATTAAGCAACCTACTTTTTTAACGTTTAGAGTAAAATTAAGATGATTAAAAAACATAAAAATGTGGCTCTACGAAATAATTTTTAATAGAAATTATTGTATTTAAAAGTAAATAATCAAAACACAAAATTAAATACTAAAAGTTTTTGAAAAATCTCTTTCTACCTAAATGCGACCAGCTGGAAAGGTAAATATGTTCTGTTGTAGCCGATTCATTTATTGAAAATTCCTCGTTGGGTTCACGCCAATAGAAACAATGGAACCGCTTCGGTCCTGGCCTCGGGACATAGAGACTGAGTCTGCTCAGTTGTATTGACCCCTCTAAACTAGCAACTAACAGAAAAAAGAAAACGCTCCAAAAAATCAATTCAATTAATTAACTACGTTTTGGTGGCAAGTCTGCCACCGTTTTTAAGTATAAAGTATAAAAACTTAGCTAAAAATGAAAGAGACTTGACACCGAAACGTAGTTAATTAATTGAATTTCTTGAGGGTCCTTCTTTTTTCTGTTTCAGGTGATCTGCTAGTTCAGAGGGGTTAACAGGACTGAGCACACTCAGTCTCTAGACTCCGGGACCAGGACCGAAACGGTCCTATTGTTTCTATTAGGGTATACCCAATGAGGACTTTTCAACAGCTAGAAATGATTTGGCAATCTTGCGTTTAGGTCAATCGTTAACATATTTTTAAATGATTTAAAGTGCGTGTCGCAAAGACACAAAAATCTGCATACGAGCGTCTGGGTGATATCTGATCTCTTAACTGTGAATCATAAGCCTCGTTTCACAAGAACCATTTTCGCATTAGTCGGCAGTCGATTTTTGTCTTGTCTTTTGATATGTATTTGACTTGCATATGTGTCGATAGGTTATTACGTTACTTGCAAGATGGTTTAGTTTAGTTTCTTAGTCATTCCTTATACAAATAGTGGATCAACGGATTATTTCAACAAAGGTATGAATCAAAAAATAGAGTGTGCATTCAATTAATAAAAAAAGTAAAAATTACATGTTAAAAATTGTTTGAAAACCCAAGAGCACATGTACAATTATATTTATAAAAAAGGCGTACAAATATTAGAAAGAGACTTAACCTTCCTTATTTTTATGTAAAACCTGCTACCAAAGGCGCGTTCTCAGAACTTTGATTTCGACATCATCTTCCACCGTGTGTCACTGAATCGCAACGAGATCATCTGATCTGGTGCCGAGACACCATCTGAGCGGTGCGGCACGTCACGGATTTTTTTTTATTTGTGGTGGAATTGGCTGTAGACAAAAATACACACAAGTTTATTTTATTTTATCTGTTTTGTTATAAGCAATAATTGCCTTCAAAAAACTCCAAAACCAATGGATATACCATGTACAACAAACTTGATTGCATTACATCTTTGGCAGAGATCCATATTAAACAAAAAAAAAATAGACCAAAATAAAAGAAATATGTTCCTAGAACTTATGTAAATAACATGTTTAATTATTTTTTTAGTTTTTATTGTCCATAATAATAATAATTATGTGTAATAAAAACCTACAAAACTAAATTTTATACTTGTTTCTGAACTTGTTTAGTTTATTTGACTATATCCAACAATAAAGCTCTACAAGGTCACAAGAATTAAGAATTTTAGGGTAACTACACAGCAAAAAATTTCTAAAAGCAACAAAAAATACATTTAAGACAATTATAAATAGTTACTGTCGCGGCGTAGTCATGGGTAACACTGTGTTGAATGACACTTTTGTGTTGACACCTTTCTGGGTGTCACATGTGTTGAAACAGCGTCGATAACTCCTACAATACAATGACATTTGTTACGACACACTAAACACTCGCGGCTTCCCTGTCTCAGCTTTAAATGGGTATTGCGGACAAAATTCTCAAACGCTGCCCTGTGTTGCCAGGCTTTAATTTAAAGCTTTAAACATGATACACAGTGATACGAAATTCAAAACACACGCCTGGGTATCATGGGTTTGCCTACGGTTGACCTATGGTTTTATTTTTATATTTATTAAAGTAGAACTTTGAGGGTCATGGTAGCGGTTTATTTCATTTCCATGGATGAATCCAGTGATTCCCCAGTTCATTTCTATTTATCATGGTCATGGTCATTATAAGTCGCTTAGAAATAACAAAAAATGCGTTGAAAGGCAACGCCGAGAAAAATACAGTGCGACATGCGTCATCTATCGTGTTTCTGTTTTAGAAAACGTGACACCGAAACCGTGATTGTGTTGAGTCAGTGTGTTGATACAATAAGCAGTGTCCGTGTCATTGTATCGACACGCAAAAATTTAGGGTGTTATCCATGCTTATCGCGGCGACACGTTTCAAAGTTAAAATAAATTCAACTCAACAGGATGTCGCCGGCGACAAAGAAGTGGGGACAATCTGTCAATAAATCTTTAACTCCTATTGGTCCCTTACATGTCGCTGGCGACACGACGTAGTTCTGAGAACGAGCCTAAAACTGCTTGTTTATAGGAGGTTATCACATGTCATAGGTTCTTAAAAATTCAAAGCATGGCGTGGGGCGTAAATATACATGTAAATACATAAAATAAAAATATATAAATATAATCGGAACCAATTTTTCTTTTTACTGAATTTTCTTGCTCAAAACGTTAATTTAAATTTCAAGATAGTTTTCTTTTTTCTACCATATAACGTACTGACCATCCTTCTTTAATTCCGCTCACTATTTGAGTCTTTTCAGTTTCAGATTGCTGACGCGGATTTTTGTTAGTGACTACGTGAAAATTTCTCTCTCTAACAAAAATTGATTGTTGAACGGGCCGGGATTTCCTTAACTAGTACTAGTACGGATCATTATATTTTTTCCTATTTTAGTTTACTTTGTGATGCAGTATTTTAAATGAACCACAAATTTAGCGCTGTTCCAAATAAGATCGAATACGCTTTACCAAAAATTAGAGGTTCTCAATGCTTGAAAATATGATTTTTGTAGTAGACTGTACACAACACATAAGGTCTGTTCGTTATTTAGTATTATTTTACACTATTTTACACTTTTTAGACCCACCTAGTCCTAAAATACACCTTCCATAAAAGCGATTACGTAAAAAAAGGATAAAATAATGTACACTATTTCTTAATACCAAACAGACCTATATAAACTTTAAAAATCGATATCTTTTTAACAAAACGATAAAAAATTTAGTTTTTTTTTAATTTTCTTATACTTCGATTTATATTGCATTAGTTTTTAAAAAATATCGTAAGAACCGTTTTAGAGATATTCCGAAATAAATGCATGGCTTTCATACATGACAGATATCGATAATGTTAACTGGGAACAATGTGATTGTTAAAAGCTTGTTTCACAGACAATAAAAAAAAATGTTTTTTTTTTTAATTAATTAGATAAAAGACATTTTTATTAACCCTTTATTTAAATTTTATTTAATTCTTAAAAAAAAACGTTTTACGAGTGAAAAGTTAACATTACAGTTTTAAAAATAAAGTGTACGCCAGTGTTTTGCTTTCTGAGAAACTGACATCAATTTACAGAAGCTCATTTTACGTAAAATAAGGTAGGTTACCCGTTTCTTCTAATACTTGTACGTCTTTTTCATGAACACAACTGTACCATGACATAAAAAACGGAAATCGAGTTTAAAATTATAAGTTCACTATTGAGGTCTTTATTGCTATTTTTAAACATATAAACGTAATATTCTTGTTTACTACTAACGGAGTAAAATGGCGCCCAAATATCGGGTCCAGTGAAACGGCGCTTTTTGATATGTCCTCCTATCCTAAATTGTAAATTCTTATTTAAATTTTAAGAAAACCCAGATTAGCGATAAACCTCGAAAAATTCTGTGAGGTCACTCGCCGAAAAGTGGTTACTTCAAATCAATACAAAATAGGCAAATTTACCCCTTCGGACCTGGTCGTTCTTGCTTCTCTGTCTTATGTTCTAGCTACATATTCAATATGAAGTACATATTTATATTGTAAATACTGCTAATTATTATTAAATTAGTTATGTAATTAATAAAGATGTTTTAAAAATAAAAGTTAGCATGTGTAAGATTTTTAGTAAACTACGTTGTTTATGATTTTCTGACTTTAATTTAAATATTAAAATTATTATTTCTACGCTTTCTTTCTTAGTAAATTAAATTAGGATTTTAGGTACAAGTAAAACGAGTGACAACAGCATAAAGTGTTATGTTTTGTGCGAAAGTTCTTTAAGTAAATCAAATATCAATGGATATTTACAAAAAAAAAGGTCTATCATACATTAATACTTGCAGTCCTTCGTATTTTTCTAAAATTTTGAAACCTCGTCCCTCTGGATGTAAACAATATCATAACATAATAAGACTTATGCTATGCAATATCATGTAGATCGTCATAGTTTTTTTTTTGATGACAGCAATAAATATTTTATAGAATTGCGGTAACTTTAAGGTTTAATAAAGATCAAAGATATGTAAGGTATGACAATTATAGCTCATTTTATCAAACAGGTTGAGTATGTATTATGGGTATCTTTAATGTCATTAAAGATACTAAACCACACTATATGTATCAAAAATAGCCAAAAAAAAATGGAGAGTAATATTTTCTCTTTACAACTTAAAATATTACCAAATTACATTTAAAACGGGTAAATAAATAATGTTATAAATAATATGTAGGAGGTAGGTAAATATGTTGCCAAAAGCACTCAAAAAATAAATTGTGTACAACCATTCTAAGAAGATAATCAAGTGGAGGTAATACTCTCTCTATAATTAGTAATAACGTCTGCCAGGTAGGCAACTATTTACAAAATTCGCCAAGAACAAAAACGCAACTGTTTTCTATAAACATTCCTTTAGTTTGCCAAAAAAACTTTTAGTCCAGTAACTGAAGACCTGAAAGTACCCAAAGCTGTAAATAAATCTGTACAGTTTTTATTTGTGGCGCAATTGTTAGGTCTTCGCGAATGCTTTCGAGCGTGAAAAAGTTTATCACGATTCCGACGTGGCAACCCGCTGAAAATGGCCCCCAAAGTCCAAACAATGAGTTTCCCGCGAATATCTGCCAAATTATGGTAATTAGAGTATTTTTGTTCAGACAAAAAATGAAGATCACCTCAAAGTCTATAAAAATGGTCCCTACCATTTTTTTCGCAACACCAATATTTTTCGCAAAAACGGCCGTCGAAAAATCCATAAAGTTTCACACTGGATAGATGTGGTAGTAGGCTAAAAAATGCAGATGGGCAAAACAATTTTAAATAAAAACGTAAGAAAGATTGTGAAGGAAATTTTATGGGATCATTAAGCACTTGCTAAGGTCTCATTATAAAAAAGAAATGTTAATAATAAACCATTTTTTCAAAAAATATTAATAAATTAATGAGATAATCCCAAAATATTGTGAAAAAAAACTTTGACCCCCTTTTTTAATATTCTAGAAAAATCAGAATGGACCCAAACTCATATGCAATCATAGGTACGGGTTTTCCCATTCCGATGAACTTTGAATGATTAAAAAATGTACATTATTGTCCGAGTAATGAAACAATTCGTCCGCCCGCTTATAAGTGAATCCATGAAAATAGCGGCATTCTAGCGGTAGAGCGGAAGATGAAATAAGGGGACTTTTGGGTTCCGTTATCTCGAAAACTATCGATTTTTTGAAAAAAGTTATTAGGACCATTTTTGTAGACTATAAGACGGTCTTCATTTTTTGTCTAAACAAAAATTCTTCAATTCGCATCTTTTGGCAGATGGCCTTGAGGGGCCATTTTCAGCCCTTTCCCACCTGTTAATGTTGATAAACTTTTTTTCGCTCGAAAGCATCCCCAAAGACCTAAGAATTGCACCACAAGAGAAAACTGTACATATTTATTAACAGCTTTGTCCCTTCATTTACTGGACTATTTGTATCTTTAATAATATGAAATTTATTGTCAGAAGACAAGCTGCATTAATGATGTGCATCGCAAGAATTTTCTTTGCAAAACTGTACACTCCTACAGAGCTTTTCTGAAAAAGGCGATGAAAGGAGTCGTATCAACTGATTTTAACCCTCAGAGATTAAGGAGAAATTCAAAGTCTGGAGTGATTCCTAAATCTTTTTTTAGAAGCACACGTGGTGACGTTGACCAAGCGGCGGTCGAGAGTACAAAATCGGGAGGACAAAAAAAGGCCCTGACAAAAAAGGCTAATCTCTGGATTTTAGGATGGCATTTTGCAGTTTTTAGTTTCCTATATTTTTGACATTTAATCAATAGTCAATTTTATTAAAAAATCTATTATTAAAACAAAAATAACTCGAAATTATATGAAAATGTCTAAACCTTTGCACTGCCT
The DNA here is from genome assembly GCA_019359885.1 of Listronotus oregonensis. Classification (NCBI taxonomy): domain Eukaryota; kingdom Metazoa; phylum Arthropoda; class Insecta; order Coleoptera; family Curculionidae; genus Listronotus; species Listronotus oregonensis. The sequence continues at coordinate 4,106 of JAHBCN010003013.1, read as the reverse complement.
TGTGATATAATAACAGGCTGACCAGTGTGTTAGTAGGGATCAATGGCGAATTTTATACATTATGCCAGAAAACAAACGCATACAAGTTACACTGAATTTTAAAGGCAAATAAGTTAATATTTTAATTGCAATTATGTGTAAAGTAAGATCTGCAAGTGTTTATCCAAAGCCCTAAATGCTCATTTACCCGATCCTAGGGCAATATTATGGAACTCGGACGTAAAAATAAATTTTAAATACTTACGGTTTAACTGAAAGTTTACTTAAATTTAAGCTTAATACTTTAATTCCAGTGTAAATAGCTATTACTGTCATCAAAAATTAATCAATAAAATCAGATAAATCTAATGTATTTCAATTGCTACTGATTTGTATGTATATAAAAAATCTCCCAAATGCTTCGTTAAGAAACACTTCTAAGACATTTTATATACCTTGGAATTTGGTGTAAGGATTTAGGGAACCGGCTACTACCTCCAGTTCTTTAAGAATTTTTTCTGGAGAACCTGCAATCAAACAGAACATAAAAAACATATCACACACCCATCAATTTAAATATTCTAGTTCAGAAAAAAATTATGTTTTTAAATCAATGCTGCTTTGACATGTTATGATTTATTTAACTGATCTAATCACTTATACATTCTTTATCCCTTAGGCAATATTATTATGTTCTTGAAACTTTTTTGATAAGGCAAAAAAAATATATTTAAAATTTAATTTGGCTCATATACCAGATGTCAACGAATCTATTAAACATAACTTCTAGAGTATTAGGTGTATCAAATTGAGATTTGGTATAGTTAAATGGTATGATGAAGAGGCGAGTTTTTGCATATTTTTCACTCTCCGGCATTTTCCGGTTTCACCGGAATGGGCTCCGGTTTTGAATTTTTAAATGGGACACTCTGTATATTTTACCATTTTTGTATCTCTGAAACAATTCTGGATCAGAACGTGACATTTTTAATAGTTGTTACGCCTTCTTTTTACTATTTTACATTTTTACTATTGCATCTAAGTGGTCATGATCGGACGCAAACTAATGTAAAGACCTCAGATGATGCCAGAAAAATACAATCGTAATTTTTTAGTGACTTATACGACAGATAAGACAAGTTGGCAACATCACATTTTCTTGTCTAACTTTTTTTTTAATGGCGAACTTTTTTGACAAGCACTTTCCGAAAAAAATAATTTTTTGACGAATCTAACGACACTAATTTACTTGCTATGGATTAAAAATTAGAACATATATTAAATATTACTAAGCAAAATACGAGAGAATAATTTACTTACTTTTGTTAAGTGTGCCATGGATAGTCATAGATTCGTAGAAAAATTCTTAAAAGAAAAAAACTCGTTATCAAAAAGGGGCACCGTTTAAAAAATAATAGTTAGTCATGAAAATTTAATTCCTTCAACTTGTCTTATTCCTATCTATCATACAAGTCACTAAAACTTTATTATTGTAATTTTCTGACAAAAGTGGCTTTAAAAAAATAAAGTAGGCATAAAGATTTTTCAAAATGTCATATTCTGATTCAGAATTGTCTTAGAAATTTAAAAATGTGAAAATATACAGGTTGCTCCATTTAAAAATTCTAAACCGACGCCATTTGGAAGTGACCGGAAAGTTAAAATATGCAAAACCTCTCCATTTACCTATACCAAATATAATTTTGATTAATTTAGTTCTCTATAAATTATGACTAATAGAATCGTTTATAGCCGGTATAGTATGTTCAAAACTGGAGTCTCAATTTTGGTATGATGGTTATTAGTACAGGTATTACTTTGCAGCTTTAAATGCGTGGTGTGGCAAAAAGACAGCAAAAGTAAAAATTTCGCTTTTATCAGTGACTAACATAATTAATTTTTTTTTTAATATATTGGTTTATGGAATTAGAAAACTTATCCTAGGAATCAAACGGCACACGACAAAGTAGGTAATAAATTATTAAATTTTATTTATTTACAAGAATTTAACATAAAAAAATGTAAAATAATACTAAAAATGTATTCTAATAAATAATTAATTATATAACCCTAATAAACAAATGAGGTTAACCTTTTTTTAGATACGCTGGGACAGTAATTGGGTCATTGTCAGTTAAGACGTAAAAACGATGTTATGATAAATATTCATATTTCTTTTGAGAAATTAAAAAAATAAAATAAATTAGTATCTCTTAATATACCTCTTAACTTTATGGGCAGTCAATTTCAATAATTATTTAACTCAATTTCAATTAATTATTTAACTAAGTTTAATCACAATCGTACCTCAAACATGCAAAATGTCTCTTCCCTGGCCTGTCCCTAGCTAGTTTTTAAAGTAAATCACTAAATTTAAGAATGGTTAAATTTGGTATGTATTATAAATACATTTAAATAGTGATTGTGATGATGTAACTAAAGTAAATTATTTTTTTAAATAGAATACTTCATCGCCAAAAATGTAAATAAGTTGATTGAAGTACTCGTATAATCCACATCGAAAGTCATGCATGAAAATTTTACGATTTCATTCCATTTTTCGCAAAAAAATTTGATTGTAAATAATACAAATATCGCGCTTAAATATCAATATGTTTTGAAGAAGGTTATGGTAAAAAATGTCAAACTTTCTAATGAAAACGTCAGGTGGCACCTGACAACACTCAGTGTTACCATACTTAAAATATAGGTAGTGCCCCTTGTAAATAACCAAATTTTCTATATAAGTAGAATTAGGTACAATGCAAAACACTTTAAAAAATGACTGTATTTTTTAGAATAACATCTGCATAACAACTACATAAGAAAATTTATTTTTTCGGTTTATGTGGATTATTTTTAAAACGGCAGATTTTTTTTGCATAGCTCACTTAATATTTTTATTTTAATACCAGAACTTTATGGCTGACATTGGCAAATAACTTGTAACTCAATTATCCCAATATAGAGACTCAAATTTTAAACATATTTTTAAGATAAAACTCGGTCATAACGTAACCATCGTCAGGATCATAAAAACTGTATATATATATATATATATATATATATATATATATATATATATATATATATATATATATATATATATTATTTATTTATTTTTATTCATAGAAATAGTCAATACTTCAGGCACGTAGTCAGGGTCCAAAAATAAACATAAAAGCCTATACAATATGGGTTCTATTTTTTAAATAAAATCTATAATAATGTATATATTGGAGTAAAATTGGTATCCGGGGGTTTTTTGATATGACGGATTCGAATCTAATCTTATTATGGCTCTTACTTGTAGGGGGAGCCACCTACACGTCTTTTTACTATTTTGAACAAACACAACTTTTTGGTACGGCACTGTATTACATTTTTAAGTAAATTAAATAATTGTTTCGTCATTTTTACGTCAAAGAGGTATACTTGTTAAAAGTTGATATGAGCAACCGTTTTCGAGATATTTGGATTTAAAAAAATTACGACGCATCTGATTTTATTATAGCAAAATTAAAAAAAATAAAACAAAATATATAATTAAACAATACGTATTTTAATTTTCAATAAAATTAGTGTTCTTAAATTATGTTCGGCAAAACATAAGCTGGGTTTTATAATTTTTAAAAATTCCACAATTTACTTCTAAACACATGTCAGCTCTGTGGTGAACCCCCTGTATCTCGAAAACTAAGGCCTTGCGGACCCATATTTGTATAGACTTTTATGTTTATTTTGGATCCTGACTACGTACCTGAAGTATTGACATTTCCTCATGAATCACCTTTTTTTTTTTTTTTTTTTTTTTTTTTTTTTTTTTTATAAATAATATATATATAATGTCCGAAAACTGCACGGCCATATTCTAGGGCTTGATTCCTTATTAAAAAATATTAAAAAAAACCCTATAAATATGGGCTTACAAATGGAAAGTTTCTTAGATACAGGGTGTTTAACTTTAAAAAAACAATGTAAACATATTAAATATCCTGTAATCGATTTTCCGGAAAATTGTCATTGTTATTTCTATTAATAAGGGCCTAATTTACATCTAATTAAATTAAAATTATTAGGTCCAGAGGTGTCTCAGGGGACACCTTAAAAAGATAATTTGTAATTTT